>JAQGCP010000424.1:0-17186 GCA_034699885.1 Acrobeloides thornei
AGTTTGTGTATTACAACGAAGAGCTTGTAACAAATTCAAAATTTCAAACGCAACTATCTCGAAAACTACAACGATTCAGAACATGTTGTAAAAACAAAAAATGCTCCATTTTTCATGATCTTTCCGAATATATCATTTTTTCATATGATTGTAGATTACTGGACTGGTCCTTTAAGTTTATGCCTAATCTTGAGCTTAAACTTAGAGTTTCTTACCTCCATAGCTATCGCTATTTTAACTAAAGTTCCGTATTCTCCATATGCGTCCAACCTTTTCTCATCTATTATTGCTTCATGACCCGAAGCTATTATTATCACCCATGCATAAACTATCATAGTCACGACTACCGCAATCAAATAAAATCCCATTAGATTCTTCGTCCTCTTGAAAAATCTCCAAACTCTTCCGCTTTCTTCAAAAATACATGCTTTTTGTAGCATCCCGATTAAATTCGATAAAAATAATGTGCCTAATCCTAATGCCCATAGTCCAGTCCCCAAAATCGTGCCGGATTTTCCGAGATTTTTTAGCGGGCCATAGCTAAATGCTCCGAAATATGGGATCATTAGAACGGGTTGCCAAAGAACGTAGACGAAGACGGAGAACATGTTTGTCGAAATCGCTATGAGTAAAAATATTCTGGTATCTCTAGAGATCTCTTTAGGGGTTTGGAAGAGTATCAAATAGAGTAATAATAAAAACAAGAACAGAGACACAACAAACAGCAAGTAATAGTATATGGACAAATATTGACAAAATTCTAGAACTTCGAAATAGACTTCAAAGTCGATATTCGAGGATTTCATGTTATTAGAAATGTAGTTGAAAAATATTATAGCAATTAGATTAAGGAAAGAAATATTTGATTACATGAGTTGACACATTTCCTCAGGGTAATTAACCACGTTTTTTAGTGCATACTTTGACTCAAGTGACGAGTGGTAATATTCACAATTCTCAATGGGCGTTTTTTCGACTGCCAAGTGCTTTTTTAATAATAAAGTTGCAGTGGTTAAGCAAACAAGAAGGAAGAAATATGTAGGATATTCATTTATATAGTATTGTAAAAATGACGTTGGATTTCAAGATCAAATATACGATGTTTTTATGTATAGAATTGAAAGGAAGAGCATTGAAAAAGTATAAAACAAATAGAGGAACAACCCACAAACTTTTTTGATTATTAAATTTCATTAATAGAGTCACAATAGGGATCCTGAAAAAACAATCAAAGTTCTTTTTTCAATTTTTTGTCAATTTTTATCAAAAAATCAACTTTTTTTACTTCCAACTGATTCTTCGGATTTCTTAGACTAAAAAAAAACATTTTTATAACAAAAAATCAATAAAAATATCAAAAATTATCATAATTGACAAATCTAACAAAAATCCACTATGCATCACCATCTAAACAAACCCAAAGATGTGCAGCCCAAGGGTCTGCACTACATAGTAGATGGATGGTACTAGGTTTTATAATAAAACTATGCAAATCCATACATCGTTAGCTTTTCAACAAAAATTCCAGCTATAATATTCCAGCAAAAATCCAACAGAAATTCCAACTAAAATTTTCTAGCATACATAATGACATTCCAAGACTTACCAAATAATAGTAAAACTAGATTAACATTATTCATTCCTTTAGGTATACCTAAAATTTACAAAATATCGTCATGTTCTATTCTATTAAATTTCTACTTTCTCCTGCCGGATACGCCGTCGCTAAACATTGTCCAGCATCACATGTCTTATTAAAAGAGGTTACTGAGATCTTATAAGCATTATCTATAGTGAATTGACAAGCAGAATCTCCTGGATGTATTAGCAAACAAGTCGTGAAAACAGCAAAATCGAAAGCTAGATTAATAGAACGGTTTAAAAAATGTATTGGGCTGTTCTAATAGTTTTGACGCACTTCTTAATTATTACTAAAAAGTATTTCGAGTCAAAACTTTTTACAGATCATAAATCTCAAGGCTCTTTTTGGTATCATTTTAAAGCTCAAATCTCATGCTTTAAGATGATATCAAAACAAGCATCAAATTTATGATCTTTAAAGAGTTTTGACTCGAAATACTTTTTAATAATAATTAAAAAGTGCGTCAAAACTTTTGAAACAACCCCAATAGTTAATACATACCTGGAGAAGTCCCAATAAAAAAGCTACTCATGTTTTTGATATAATTATTCCAAGAAAATGTCAAAGATCCAAGAAAATCCCCGGCATGTGAATAATAACCGTTATATTTAATATTATTGGAATTTTCATAAAGGTAGTAAACGACCCAGTTGTGTAGACCGCTAACCTGTTCAGTTCTAAGTTTTTCTCCAAGAAAAACATGTTCAAAACCTAAAACATGGTCGTTTTTAGATTTCGAGATTCCTAGATTTCGAGATTTCTTAAATTTCTTGGATTTCTAGATTTCAAGAATTTTCTTACCAGAACTTCCTTGCACCCTCTTACATCTTGAATATGTGCCAAACCATAGATTAAAAAGATGTGTATAGAAATCTGGTGAAGGGGCAGCATCTAAATTTGCATAAAAAATCTAAACAAAAAAATTAACTTTGATCGACTAGATATTTATACGCCAATCGGAAAACCGAAGAGTTTGTTAATATTGTTAAATATTTTTCAAGAGATACGTTTTTAAGGCTGGTCAAATAGTCTGGTTGACAAGCCTAAAAACAATTGAAAAATGTGAAAATTAAAAAATGTTAGATATTACATCTGGATTGAAAAGATTCTGTTCGTAGATGGCAATGAGGTTAGAATAAATCGGCCTATTGAAAAGTGATTTATTTACATAAGAAAATAGTCTAAAACGAGAAATATTACCCCTTGGAAGAACATTTTGTTATAGACGGACGGTCGGTCTTTACTGTTTCTTGTTACTGTTACGGTTACTGTTTCTTCGTCCGTCCGATACTATACATTCCTAAAAACTTACTTCGATTGATTATTATTATTTTCCTTTACAGATGATCCCCAATTTAGCACAATATCTTCAGGTTTAGCCTTATCTACGTCAGCTTCTCGCATTTGATCTATAAGTTGCTGTAATTGTCCTTGAATCAACACAATTATTCCGATCAAATAAACAATAAATATTAAAATTTTCATCTCTTTATAAATACTAAAATTTTATATGAAAATATAAAAAATATTTACCCTAATTTCACGCGTATAAGCCGCAGCTTATACGGGGAATTAAAATCGTTTTGCCATAATTTTGGCCTAAAAGCGCTCTGAAAGTGATCCTATTTTTGGGGTATTTTTAGGCCCAGAATACGATTTTGATGGTTTAAAAATGTTGCAACGTTCATTTCATCTAAGATTCAAGGGTGCGGCTTATACGCGTGAAATTAGAATAATTGTTTTCTATCCATATAACACGCAACTCTCCGTGACAAAATCCGCTCTCAATCTTCAGGTATTGTTTAAAAATCTTTTTTTAGGGCCTGTTTCTCTGGTCTTTGTGTTGTAGTTGCAAAAAAATTTACAAGTACAACTATAAGTCATCATCACTTGTAGTTGCACTTGTAAAAAAATATATAAGTAGGACTTATATATTTTTAGGACTTATATATAGACCTATAAAGACAATTATAAAAACATAAATTGAATACAAAATTTTTTTTAAATGGACGCCGAGTAAATCTTGCGTTATGATAACCAGGGGGCGAAAATGTGAATTTCCCCACGCACCATCATCCTGGGTGCTCAAATTTTTTTCAAAAATTCAATTTTTTTTCATGAAACGAGAATGGGGCATTCGATTCCTCGTGAAAAATTACACCAAAGGGTTTGTGAAGTTTATTTGGGGCGCTAAAAAGCTCAGAAAACCCGAGAAATAGTATTTTTTTGAAAAAAATCCATTTTCTCGGGTTTCCTGCACTTTCATGGGACAATAGTGGGCACATTCGATTCTTCGTCAAAAATTGCACCTAGGGGTTTAGTGAAGTTTATTTGACGTGCTAAAACGGGCGGGAAACCCAAGACATTTTTTGAAAAATTTGACCACCCAGGGTGGTGGTGGGTAGGGAAATTAAATGTCACCCCTTTAATAAAAATGAGGTTTTACGCAGATGACCCCCCCCAAACTAAATCCTGGATCTGCTACTAAAAATCATAAGGGGGACTCTTTGAAAATTTTCTGCCCATCTGGCAGAATGGGTGGGGTTCGGGGAACTTCCCTTGTCCCCCCCCCTTCCAATCAAATTACGCCACTGGCTGCAGCTAAAGAAAATGGAAGGTGTAAAGTTATTTGATGAAGCTCATAGATGGATACAATTTTGAAAAATTTTTACTTGAATAATTTTTGAATTTAAAAAATCTCTTATTGTCATTTCTTCCAAAAAGACCAAAAAGCACACATTCTCCATCGTTTTCATTTCCCTTTATCCTAGTTTTCATGCATAAATTTTCTGGTCGGCATGTTTCAAAGTTCTTTTTATCAAAAAATCACCAATTGACTATTTTATTACTACTTAAATTTTTGTTTGTTTATTTATATTATCTCTCTCTGGTTGAGTGCGTTGTAGTTTTGCAGCTAGCCAAACCTTTTGTGACTTTGAATTTGTGCATGTCCATTGTTAAAGTTGTTTAAAGGACTAGTGCAACAGAAAAATCGATTTTCTGGAAATAAGACTATCATGTAGATCTGCGTTCACTAATCATTTTTTATTTTTATACCATAGGGCGTAGACCTCATTTTCATGGAGAAAAGTTGCAAAAAATTGAGTGACTGGGAACAAAAATTCGTTAAATCATAACGAAATTGAAGAGATTTGAATCATATGTCCTCTGTAGCACAGTGGCAAAGTTATTATTTTTTGCCTCAAAAGTGGGGAGTTTGATCCCCGCGGGTCACAATTCCTTTTTGCACGGTGCCCACCAGAAACCGGGGCTCCGGTTTTTTTGGGGATCTCCATTTTTGACTACCAAATAATTTTTTCAGGGAAAGTGATGTTCTACAAAGTTTTTATCATAAAATTTCGGGTTGAATTGACCCCTTGTTTTTGATTTTTGAACTTGTAGAAAAAATCCCAGATCGGGGATCCTCTGTTTTCCGGTCTCTAGTCCCTAGTCACCTCACTTTTTTGATATTTTTCTCCATGAAAATGAGGTTTATGCCCTATGGTGTAAAAATAAAAAATGATCAGTAACGCAGTTCTACATGATAGGTTTATTTTCAGAAAATCAATTTTTCTGTTGCACTAGTCCTTTAAATAAATAAAAAAGTATTTTAGTTAGCATGTCAACTGAACCAGATATTTTTAACTCTTGCCATAATCCAACCAAAGATTTATCTGCTATATCTGATACCGACTCAGATCTTGATAGAATCACGTCAGCTCTCAATCGTTCCTCTTTAATTACTGCTCATGATGATCCTCATGTTTTTGAGGCAGTAGTACCTCCAATAGTTCAAACTTCTTTATTCACATTTTCATCTTATGGTGATGCAGAGAAAGTCTATAGAGGAGATAAGGAGCATTGGTTTTATAGCAGATATAGTAATCCAACGTTGAGACAATTCGAAGAAATGGTGGCTAAATTAGAAGGGGCTGAAGATGCTTTGGGTTTGTTTATTTTTTGGCAATAGATATTTTGCCAGCGAGTATGCCAGGTATTGAAAAATTTGAAAGTTTCAATGCCTGATGCTCGTTGGCAAAAGCTCTACCGCCGAGGTTTCCCACCAAGTTGTCTTTTTTAGGGTTTGCTAGTGGTATGGCAGCAATATCTGCTGTAGTTTTAACTTTATTAGAGCCTGGAGATAAAATGGTTTGTGTAAGAAATGTTTATCCAGACGCTTACAGATTGTTTGAATTGGTGTTGAAGGTAGAAAAATTTTTCGATTTTTTTGATTTTCAACGGTACCCGAGCTTTTGACATCTAGTTTGTCAGACATCGGACTTTTTTAAATTCCCCCCCCCCTCAGTGTCTGACATACTAGATATCAAAAGCTAAAGGTATTTTTTCAACATCCTTTCATTTCATAAATAATCCACTTTTAGAGGTTCAAAATCCAAGTTGTTTATGTTGATGGCCTTGATTTATCTTCAGTGGATGAAGCTTTACATGGGGCTAAACTATTTTATACAGAAAGTCCAACAAGTTGGATGATGACAGCGTTAGACGTGAAATCTTTAGCTAGATTAGCTCATAAACATGGAGCTCTGTGTGCTATAGACAATAGTTGGGCTAGTCCGATTTTCCA
Organism: Acrobeloides thornei; assembly: GCA_034699885.1. Taxonomy (NCBI): domain Eukaryota; kingdom Metazoa; phylum Nematoda; class Chromadorea; order Rhabditida; family Cephalobidae; genus Acrobeloides; species Acrobeloides thornei. The sequence goes on from JAQGCP010000424.1 coordinate 6,228, forward strand.
ACAGCCTATAAAACTTGGTGTTGATATCGTTGTTCATACCGCTTCAAAGTATTTGGGTAGGTTGTTAGAGGCTCGATTCTTATTCACTATCTCATTTTTAGGGGGTCACAGTGATGTGGTTGCTGGTGTTGTCGCTAGCTCCAAGTCATTATGTGAAAAATTCCGTAATCAAGCAAGACTTTATATCGGTGGAAAACTTTCTCCATTCGATGCATGGCTCTTGATCAGAGGCTTGAGAACATTGCCAATACGAATTAAGGCTGTTGGAGAGTCCGCTTTGTTCATAGCCAAAAATCTTGCCAAACATCCGATGGTTGAAAAAGTTTATCATCCTGGTTTGGGGGAGTTGCCAGAAGGATTGATAGGTATGTTTAAGGTGTCTGATGATCTTAAAATAAATTTTAGGTACGACTGGTTTATTTTCATTCCTCTTCAAAGAAAACGTCAACATCCAAATCTTTGTCGATGCTCTAAAAATTTTCAAGATTGGAGTTTCCTGGGGTGGCCATGAAAGTCTAGTCTTCCCGGCATGTCTAGTCCTTCAACAAGCTGCACAACCCAACTCCGCTATAGATTTCGGATTAAGCCCAAGAATGGTTCGACTTTATATTGGTCTAGAAGGAACCGAGAATATCTGGAATGATTTGAAAGAGGCTATCAAAAAAGCATCAGGGGGCGTGGATTTGGTTGCTGGTGTTTAGATAGTATAGTATGGCTTTATTTGTGGTATAATAAAAATTTTAATAAATAAATTATTTGAATAAGTTAAAATGGGATAGATATAATTTTTTAAAAGACCAGTCCAGTAAGTTACAATCATATGAAAAAATGATATATTTTAGTTTGTGTATTACTTTTTTAGTTTGTGTATTACAACGAAGAGCTTGTAACAAATTCAAAATTTCAAACGCAATTATCTCGAAAACTACAACGATTCAAAACATGCCGTAAAAACAAAAAATGCTCCATTTTTTATGATTTTTCCGAATATATTATTTTTGCATATGATTATAACTTACTGGACTGGTCCTTTAATCTCCCTCTCCCTTGTAAAAACTAACGTTCGTTTCATTAATTGCCGTCCATTTGCATCGGTCCAGAATATTTTATTCGTATTCAATCCATTGACGTTATAAGTTGTGATGACTTCTTTTGAAATGCCATCACCCGCAGGTATTGGTCCGACAGTCCATTCGAATTCCACCAATTTTTTATTTGGTATAAGCCTAATTATTTGACTCACCCAAGGTGAGATAGTTTGTCTGGCTTCGTTTACAATAGTCCCATTTACAATGCTCAATTTTATAGGGTCAGTAAAGTTAACTGGTGTGTTTGGATTGGGTCTAAAGGCATAAGCACCGCTGTTTTGGCCATTGCCGATATTTGGTCCATTACCACGATAATAAGAAAATTGTTGGCTTAATGGGTAGTTTTTACCAGTTGTCAAGTCATGGAATGTCGATAGATAGCCTTGAGAATCGAAATCTAGTTGTATAAGTCCATTAGATATGGAATTTGTTGCCGCGCTGATGTCATTGTTATGATCAACTTCACTTTTTGGGGGGTCAAAATAATTTGTTGATGAAGTTACAGTTACAAAATATGTTCGAAAACCTAAAGGTCCAACATTTGCCATAAAGTTGATTTCATAAGGAGCCATATTTGTATTGTCCAATTGGCTTACATTTGTGAACACTGTGCTTATTTCAACATTTATTGGATTTCCTTGATAGTCTGTAACAGCAACATTTTTGGTAGCCTGATATAGAGGCACTTTAACAAGGGCATTCAATGTTTGAGAATTGCCATTATGTACAGTAACAGTATATACATTGTTGTTTTTTGTAAATGCGCATTCACTTTCATTAACATTTCGACAAATAATCTGTTGTGGAAATTGCACAGCGTTCTTTTTCACACGTTGAGAAATCGTTTGCATAGCACTGTTAACAACTTGTTCGCCCGACGTCCATCCTTGTAGCATTCGCATCATATAGTCTTGTGTCACAGACTGTTTTGATGTTCCAGTTATGCCATCATGGTGCTGACTTAAAGCTATGGCTCTTTCTAAAGCTTCGACTTGTGCTCCCTGTTGAACATCCCATGAAGTTAATGCCAGTGATTGAATTTGTCTAATTAATTGAAGTAGTGCTGACGACTTCCTTACAAGCCCTTTCATCGTGGGTTTGCTCGTAAAATAGCCAGTCCAAAGTGAATCTGTGCCAGAAGCATAGGGGAAGAAATCGGTGTACTTTTGTGGCCATTGTATAGTCGAAATGCTCTTAATAGCCTGCGCATAACATGTTGGAGTGGAGTAGGCAGCAGTGAGTATATTCGAGTACTACAATTTTTCATTAGCTCTATTTTATTTTTGGAAGTGTCAAAAACAATTGGCGCGCAATAGTCAAGTGAGTAGATTGCCTGATTTTCAAATTATAGGCGCAAGTTTGATCAGCCAGTGTCGAATTTAAAAAAAATGGACTTAAAAAAACTTTTTCCTGACAACTTTTTTCAAACATTTTGTTAAATATCCAGGATCCCATGGGACCCTGGATCCAGGACCCCAAATAGATTCGGGGCTCCGGACCCATTTTTCGGACTCTACATCCTAGCCATCTTACGTAAACAATTTTTTGACACTTTCAATATAACAAGCTATAAAGTCTTACATTTTGATTTAAATGTTTGATGAGTTTGTCCAAATTGGTAAACCACATGTTAGCATCTTGATAAGTGAAATCATCACCCATAAGTATCATGATATGATTATGAAGCATGGACTTATTCTAAATTTAAAGTGTTTTGACTCTTTGAGATTTATAATAACTAACATAAGTAATTAGATCATTTACAAAAGTTGACAATTTTTCATCAAGATTATAATTTTCGAGATTTGGATTATCTTGAATAGGATCGTCGCCGCTCATAATATCAAAATTGAAACTGCCCGGCATATTGTAATGAGCATAAAAAGCTCCAGTCAAAATTGTAGTTTGATTATCGTCAGAAACGTGCCACATCATTTGCAAGGCTCTATTACTTCTTCGCATTTCGTGTTCAAGATAGTGCTCTCTAGCAAACCATAGTGAATCGTAACCCATCATAGCCATTAAGTTAGCATGTTCTCGACTATGGCCAAATGGATCAATCTGCCATGCGGTTTTAGGGTGTGCACAAGATCCAAAAGAATTGTTTAATAACCTTAGACCGAGGGTGTATTGATCAACTAGATCGATATAGTGAGTAGCAGCTTCATCGGGTTGTACCCAGCCACCTCCGATGATTTCTAGTTGACCATTTTGAATCAATGTCTTAACTGTTTCAACACCTGTATTGGGGAAATCTTCAAGCCATCTTGTTAGATATCCAGTTTCGCAATAAGAAAATCTTCTATTTGGGTTTTTAGCTAGTTCAAGAGTCACAGTGCTCAAGATATAGCGTACTTCTGAAAAAATAATTTTCACAAAACATTGGGTGAAAATTTTCAAAATTTTGTCATATTCTGTTAGCGCATCATCGATTTTACTTATCTACAAAAAATCTCGAAAAAAGAATGTGAAATTTTCGAGTTATAGCATTTTGAAAATTCCATCATTTTTGGTGGCAAAATCAATTCATCGCCAATAGGAATCGAACCAGACCTGTTGTCCCAAAGGATGGATAACTACCACTGAGACATTTAGGACATAATTTTGGGTTTTAAAAATTTATGTAAGTATTTTATGTTTAATTAATGAAACAATAAATTTTATAAGACTTTTCTCAAAATAGAAATTTTTTCACAAAAAGTGATGTTCTACAAAATTGTTCGCCGTGATCTCAAGATTTAAATGAAAAAAATTTCAGCCCAAACAGATTTAAAATGATCGAGATATGGCCTTAAAACAACAAAATACGGATACAAAGGCCCATAGCTCAAAATTTTCCTTTCTGTTGACATCCAGGTCATGCGCTGTTTTTATTGCCATGACCCATACTAAGCCCCCCCCCTCCACAAAGCTTTTTCCCGTTGGAGTGTTGCACCCATTGAACTTCCTTGTGAACATTTTCAGCTTAAAAACGAGCATTTTTCAAAAAAATTTCGCGCCTATATCTCTGGTTTTTCTTTAAAGGAAAGAAATATCAATGAAGTTTTCTGAAAACTCTTACCACGCCTATAATAATCATCTGCTGTTATTATCCAACCTAGATCGTCATGTGTATGGGGTATAATATGAATATTCATTATACTTGGATTGGCGTTCCATTTTGGACAATTCTATATAAAAATTCAACATACAAATTTATTCAATTTTCGAAAATTGTTTGGACGGAGATAAGGGGACACGACGTACCAAAAATCATAAAAGTTGAGGCAAAGGTCAAAATCAAAAAACAATATTGCCAATCGACTAAGATTGCTGAGCTCTTCAAACTGAGTACCATATCAAGGGGAATTTTTTTGGGTTTTGGCCGAATGGCTAAAATGCTCGGCTAAAGCGCGCTAACTCATAGGGTGCGAGTTCGATCCCGCGTCAAAAATTCATTTTTTTATTTTGTTGTCAAAATTTATGAAAATTTTGCATAAGGATATTTTTATGCGGAGAACACGATGCCGGTATTATTTTTCCATGGAAACTTTTGGAAAATCGAAAAATCTCAAAAAAATCTAAAAATTTTTTCCAACTTTCCAAAAATTTTCATGGAAAAATAATAGCGTGTTCCCCGCATAAAAATACCCCTATGCAAAATTTTTTATAAATTTTGACAACAAAATAAAAAATGAATTTTTGACGCGGGATCGAACCCGCGCCCTATGAGTTAACGCCGAGTGCTTTAGCCATTCGGCCATGGGTAAAACCAAAAAATCTCATTATATGGTACTCATTTTGAAGCGCTCAGCGAGCTGGATCGATTGGCGATATTGTTTTTAGATTTTGACCTTTGCCTTAACTTTTCTGATTTTTGATACGCTGTGGGGATAGTACTTGTCTTTCAAAATTTTTTTACAAAAAAACTTTATATCCGCTCGCTCCCTCCATATAATTTAACTTACATCCCAGGTGCATGTATCTCCAGTTATAAAACCTATCTTGCATATTACAAATAAACTCAACCATAAAAACAACATGACTTTTGGGAGTCAGACACATGTATTGTATTTTTGATACCATGCAATTAACAAAGACGTTTATATACTAGATAATTGCTAGCTGAAAAGACCATGCCTGATAACGAGTAATATTTAGAAAAATAATTGCCTTAATTTTTCGAAGCACACATTCTCTGTTTAATTAATGCACACAACTCTGCTAATCTTATAAAGAGAAGAAATTAGCATCTTGATCTATCTTCTGATAAAAAGATGTAAAATTAGAAAAGGTCCTCATACACAAATTTTGTGATTTAAAGATCATCCTACTTTTGGGGAAATAATAGAGCTACTACACAAAAAAAAATTTCGAAAAAATTTTCACGTAGGTGGCCCCCCAATGGGGGACATGATTTTTTTGGGAAATGATCCCTCTAGGGATAAAAATATGCTGAGAATCTGAAGTTGATATTTTCGAAGCAAAAAAACATTTCCCTGATTCAGGAAAGGCTTATGTATGAAGCGAAAAGTCGAAAATCGCATTCAATATCTCATTTTTGCTACTTTTCGCTTCAATATATAGTCCTTCCCTGAATAAAGGAAGCAGTTTTTCGCTTCTTAAATGTCAAATTCGAATTTACTGCATATTTTTACCCCTAAAGGTGTCATTTTCAGAAAAAAATTTCAAAAATTTTTTCACGTGGGCGGCCCCTCCTATTGTGTTATAGTTCCGAAATGGTGCCATGTAACCGTCTTTGTTACAATATATCCATCTAGGGCAGTAGTCAGGGGCACCATGGAGCACGTGTCCCCCTAAAATCCGAAAAATGAAAAAATTTCCCTTTGAATAGGGACCGTCATATATTTTCGTAACTCGAAATTTTCATAAGAAAACAACTTCAAAAACGTTTTAGAACCAAAATCTGTGCTATTACAAAATCAATTCTGAAAAAACGCATCAAAAATTTGTACTCTTGAACCAATAGCATCGATGGTGAAGTGGATACAATTTTTGGCTGGGGTTCGAATCCCACTGCTGTCCAAATGTTTTTGCCTTTTTCCAATTTCTTTTTAATTCTTTTTAAATTGTTTTTTTAATGTATTTTTATTAGTCGGGAAATCGATTGTGCGCATTCTCGAAGCTTAAAAATGAATTTCTGACTCTTATTTAGGGAAAAAATGGGTTTTTGAAAATGCAACAAATGACCATTTTCGCTTCAAAAACACAATTTTCCCTGAATCAGGGGTCTGGGAAGCATTTTAGAGTTCGGGAATGCGCGCAATCGATTCCCCGCATCAAATTACCCCTAATAGGGTCATTTTTAGGAAAAATTTTTTCCAAAATTCAATGGAAAAATGGAACTTTTTTTGGGCCACCCTGTTCAAAATTCATACTTTTTCTTTTTTAATCAACTTTGCGGAAAAAACTTCGATTTTTTCTATTTTATAATAACCGTTGGCTTTTTTTATTAACAACTTTTTATTTTCTATGAAAGATTTATGTCTTTCAATTCACATGACAGCTATTTTAAGACTTGCTACTAACCTAGCCTCAAGATATTTCATGACCATAAATCATTTTAAAACTCAAATGATTGACTGAGATCCATATCGACGTCTATGTCGCTTCGTGATACCTATATATATTTACAAAGACACTTAAATTTATTAGTTTAAATATTAGTAGGATTTTTTCAAATCGCTTTTTTAGAAAAAATTAAAGTCATTTTCGTCTAAAAATTTTGTTAATGGACTAACAAGAGAGATTTTCAAAACTCCTATGGAAATTTTCGGTGTATATCCCCCCTTCCATTTGGCTATAGAAGTTGATTTTTGACGAAATTTTCGACCTTAATAGGGTTTTCTAGTCGGGGAATCGATGCATGCATTACCGAGGCATGAAAATGCTTATCTGACCCTGATTCAGGGAATACAAAGTTTTGAGGCATTTTCGGGGTATACTCCTCGTAGGGTACCTTTTCTTAGTCAAAATCAAAAAATTCCTTTAGATTCGTGTTCCCCATATGGAAAAACCTCTCTGATATCAAATTTCAGCCAATTTGGAGAACTTTTTGAAAATTCGAGTTTTTGACCTCAAGGGAGTGAGTTGTTTTACCTTTTTGGGCCATGGCAAACAATTTCTGATCATTTTTGAACATAGATTCGTGATATTGATTGGATTTTTAGTTGATAAAGGTCAATGCCGCATACCTACATTCTTATGTCAAAAAAACTTTTTTCCAAATTGAATAATTTTTTGTATATAGGGTTTTTTCTAGACGGAGAGTTGATTGCGCGCATTCTCGGAGCGCGAAAATGCTTCCTTGCTTCTCTGTTCAGGAAAATTGGTGGGTGTATTGAAGCGAAAATGAACTACATCCACTAAAACAGAGCTAGGAAATGTTTTCAAAGTTCGGGAATGCGCGCAATCGATCCCACCTAGAAAAACCCTAAACAGCCGGTGAAAATCGAATTTTAGTCCACTTTTGCTTCAATACATCCACCACCTTCCCTGAATCAGGGTCAGAGAAGGGTTTTCACACTTCGGGAATGCGCGCAATCGATTCATAAAATTATTCCTATATACAAAAAATTAGCCAATTTGGAAAAAATTTTTTTGGCATAAAACTGTAGGTACGCGGCATTGACCTTTAATGTTAGTTTTCAGTTCACTCAACCAGAATGGCTTCCACACTCAACCAAAATGACTTTGTTGGTCCAAGTGCCCCGTGATTCAGTTCCTATGCAAGTTGGCTACGATATCTCATGCCACACTATTGAATGACATCAATAATTAATACAGGTGAGTGATCACTGTCAATTTTATTTTCGTAATAAAAAATTTCATAAAGCCATATGAGAGCATCATTTCTGACAGCTGTTTATTACAATTTTAAAGTTATCATAACCGTTGAAATGTAGTGCCAGCCTTGGGACTTTGTCCCACTAAGCCTAAGCCAATTTCCCTCTACGAGGGATGACCCGAGTTATGTTTTCATGGCAAGGGTTACAGAGCCTTCTTTATAGCTACAGCTTATGCCATTTGGCATGGAGGTTTTTAGCGAATCTGTGATACAGCGGCGTTTGAGCGGTCCGGTTTTGCGGATTCGATGCTGGCACTGCGTGAACTTCTCATGGCAGCTCATTTACACAAAAATGAGTTATTTGTTGGTCCAAGTGCGCCGTGAATCAGTTTGAGATTGACGGCTGAAGTTGAGCCTAAATGGGCCGCGACGGTAGTCTCTCAGGTTGATTTGTTGGCGTCGGGCAAGCATTGTGAAATGGGGAGAAAAAATTTCAACGGAGAGTAATATGGGGTGTTTTGGCATCCGATCACAGTGGAAATGTATACACTGAAGATCCGCCAATGCACCCTACATTTTTTGAAAAAAATAGAATGGAACACAAAATGAAGTTTGGCCTGAAATGATTAAAAATCCTTTGTTTCGGAATCGGCTCTGGGTCCCAAAATCGCAAAAAATGGCATTTTTATACAATAGGGGGACCACCCACGTGAAAAAGTTTTCGAAAATTTTTTCCGAAAATGATCCCTCTAGAGGTAAAAACATGCAGAAATCCGAATTTGACATTTTCTAAGCAAAAAATCACTTCCCTGCTTCAGGGAAGGCCTGTGTATTGAAACGAAAAGTCGAAAAATCGCATTTTGCAACTTTTCGCTTTAATACTCCGGCCTTCCCTGAATCAGGGAAGCATTTTTCGCTTCGTAAATATCAAATTCGGATTTCCCGTATGTTTTTACCCCTAAAGGTATCATTTTCAGAAAAAATTTTCGAAAATTTTTTTACATGGGTGGCCCCCATTGTGTAGTAGCTCTTAACTTTCTATTTTTTGCAATCTAGCAAAACTAAAATATAGCTCTAGGGAAATTTCGAAATCGCCCAATTCCATCGGGAATCGATTCCGCAATCGAGTAAAAAAGACATTTTCGCCTCAAATTGGGGGAGGGAAGAGAATGATTTTTTCCTCATAGATACCCACGTCCAGAACCCATTTTTTCTTTGAATTAGGCCAAGGAAGCATTTTCAGAATTTGTTAAATGTGCGCAATCGATTTTTCTCATAGAAAAACCCCCTATAGCAATTCTCTGGCCGATTTTATAGCGTTCTTTTAGGTGTCTCAACTTTTTGCACGCTTTGGCCAGCCGTGAGAAGTCAACAGCTGGACAAGGGTTAATATTTTTGATCAATAACTTTTTATGACAATCATTTCTTCATTGTTGCATATGCTCTTATTTTAATAAAATATTTGCAATTTGATTTGTGAACGTTTATTTACATAGTCCTCGACACACTTTGAGTTTCCTACTCAGCTGATCGGCAAGTATAAGTACGTTAAATTTTTCTGCATTTATTTAGTCAGCTGACTCTGTCATTCAAAGATTGTAAAATATTTTTGGAATAAAAAATCAACTGATCTAAGTCTCAGTCATATGATACAGCTTTGCGTCAGTTGCTTTGCAAACCTTTAACATTGAAGATGCTGGCAAAAGTGGAAAAATGTGATCATTCTTCATCGGCTGATATCTTTCCAATGATCATATGTCCGGGAACCCCGAACCCAGCACGCCTCCACAATAGTAGATTGTTGAAATTGTTCAGGCCATACTCCGCCCAATACTTGGAAGCCATATAGCCTTTAATTTAAAATCACTAAAATAAAAATCATATACCCAGCTGAAGGACTCTAAACGAGTGGTTCTTAATTCTACTTTAATTTAGTTAAACAAATTATTTTCCAAGTCATGTATGTTTTTCATCATAAATTGAATTGGTGTAAAAAATCGAAACCGAAAAAAGTCGAATAAAAGTAGAAAAAACCGAAAGATTAAAAACTAGAGCTACTTCGATTCGTATACCCCGAACGTCTAAAATAAAAAAATTTTATTTTTCGAAATTTTCTCAAAAATGACCCTGTTAGAGGTAATTTTGTCTTGAAGCTTATTAATCGCAGCCATTCACAGTTGCACAGACCCCGATCCAAAATTTTTGTTTTTATGACCCACATCTCCCCTCCCCTCGTTTTTATGACCCACATCTCCCCTCCGCAGTTTGGCGACCTTTTTTTAGACCTTCTAAAAAAATCGGTTTCCGGCGCCGGGTACCGATGACCTACCCCCTCCACATCTCATGACCCACCCCCTCCCCCGGTAGAATTTTACCGGGGGGTACCGGGGTTGTGCAACTGTGATCGCCATTCGACTCAGCTCACCGAGACGAATAGAACGAACGCTCCGGTTTTTTATCTTTCGGTTTTTTCTATATGCAGGGTTGAGAAATGGAATTATCCAGATCCGGGGAAATTGAATAAATACAGATTTCCCCGGAGAAATTTTTTCCCCAAGAATTACTTGGTTCGAAAAAACGCCAATTTGGCTTCAAGCGGGATTAGAACCCGCGACCTTATGGCTACGAAGCCGCTGCTTTGTCACTGCACCACCGAGGATTGAAAATGGTGAAACGTCTTTTCAAACCAAGTAATTCTGGGAAAAAGAATCCCCAAAATTGCCCCAGAATTCCCCCGGAGAAATCTGGATAGGGGAAATCCCAACCCTGGGTATAAGAGCCGAAGTAGCTCCAAAAAACCGACTGGAACCGAAGGTCATAAAAAAGATCGAAACCGAACGATTTTTATCGGTTTTTCCTACTCTACCTTACACGTAAAAATACGAAAATTAAAAATTGATTTTCTAATTTTTACAACGGGGTACCCTCCCCCCCAACGATTTTGGTGTTAAAAATCTTAGAATTTAGTTTGAACAATATGGTTCTTTTGGGCGAAGATCAACAAGGTGAACAAGAAACAGTGACCCAAGCATCACCTATCACTGAACCTTCCATTAACGATGAAAATAAACCAGAAGTAAAACC
>JAQGCP010000425.1:0-17171 GCA_034699885.1 Acrobeloides thornei
TGCCTGAATGTCAATAAAATCGTGTTTATTAAAACGAATTTGGGAAAAAATTGTCATAGGGAAAAAATTGTTTAAGGGAACAAACGATCAGAAAAAAATGTCGGGTAACCAAACAATCACTTAAACACGGTCAATTTTGCCAAATTTTCGATGAAAAAGACATTGCGGGGTTATTCAATTTGCGGGACGGTGTTTTTTCTTAAAAAATAGTGAAGGTGGGGTTTGCGGGGCGGGATCCCGTCCACGCACAGCCCTACAAAGTTTAAAAAACACAAAAATAATCAAGTTTTTACAATGAAAAATTTGGATAAATTAGGTTAGAGAAAGTAAGTTAGGAGAGAGGAAGGTCATAGATGAGTAAGCTTGAATAAACAAAAAACTGAAAATGAAATAATAAAACTATTTTTTTGTCAAAATTTATAATTTAATAAAATCTTTAAATTTCATTTTCTCAACAAAAAAAAGATTTTCAAAAAAGCTCAAAAACGTCTAGCCCAAATCTGTTCCATATTAAGAAAAACGTATTTTTAAAATTATTGAACTTTTTATAAAGATTCTAGGTCAAAAATACCTCTAAAATTGCCAAAATTCGATATTTTCATTTTTTTCTAAGTAATAATTGAAATTTTTTATATTTCTTTGAACGTTCATGAAAACCCCACGGTTTATAAGTATTTTGCAAAATACCTCATGAGAAACTATTTTTTCTATCAAAAGATGAATTTTTAAATCCTGATAATTTGCTGAAACATCCTGTAGTTGAGTCTTGAAAAATGAATATTTTATGAAAAATTTTTTTGAAAAAACAGCCTTTAAAAATTGCAATTTTTTGACAAAAAAATAGCCATTTATGAATGAACAGTTATACCACACAAGAAGAACATAATCGAATTGTAAACTAGCTAACCTTAATAAGGATTTATCTTTTGCATCAACCATTAAAAGTCATTGAAAAATTTCCATTTCCTTTCTCTATTTGAATAACTTTGTCTCGACATTTTTGCGCATATTGAATCACTAGTTCATTCAACAATTCTCAACGATATGGTAACTGAAAAATCGCAAGTAAAATTAAAAAAGAATCAAACAACTATTAATTCATAAGCCTTTTAAATATGTAAGACAAATCGGGATCTTCCATAATGTTGAAAGACAAGTTGTTTCGAACAACTAAATGAACCAAATGAGTATATGCTTCCTCTTTGGATTCAAATACAGATTTCTGTAACATACTGATTAAAATGGATAACTATAATCAGATGCGTATGCAGTGTCCGTTGCCTACTTCCGGAAATTGGAACTGAAAGTGGATTTTTAGTTCATTTTTTGATCAATTCCATTTCCGACTTCGGGTTCTGAATTCCGGAATTTTTTAAGAAAAATTTTTTAAATGTCTAAAATTGTTGAAAAAAAGCAAACTTCAAATTATTTATTTTTGAGGCATAAAATGTTAAATTGTGAAAACTCGAAGAAAATCTCTAATAAATTTAATTTTTTCGATTTTGAAAGTAAAATTTCACTTCCAAAATCGAATTTCATCAAAAATTGCGATTTCTTCAGCTTTCAAAACATTTTAATATTTTACGCATCAAAAATAAATAATTTGAAGTTGTTGGCTTTTTTCAACGAAAAATTTTCCTTTAAAAAATTCCAGAAGTCGAAACTCGAATTCGGAATCGGAAGTGATCAAATAATAAACTAAAAATCCACTTCTGACTTTCGGTTCCAAATTCCGGTTCTGGGGCTCTATCAAAATTGCAAAGGGTGCTCATACCGTTGACGCGCACAAAAAACACTGTAAGCCGTTGGCGCACACCGGCGTTGGCGTACGCCAACGATCGTTGGTGCGCGCCAACGACTTTTATCGTGCGCCAACGCAGTTTTTGCACAAAAATATAGTTTTCTTGCAAGATTTTGTGAAATTTTTCATTTTTTAGACAATTTTTGAAGATTTTTGCACAAAATCTGACATTTTTCTGACGCGCCAACGGCATTTTCTTGTGTGCCAACGCCTTTTTCCTGCGTGCCAACGATTTTTATCGCACGCCAACGATTTTTTTCAAATTTTGATATTTTTTTCATTTTTGAGCTTGTTTTCGACTCTTTGTAAAAAAATCTTCCTTATTCATCGGATTTTTGACTTTCTTTTACTTTTGTTTAAGTCAATTTTGATTTTTTTTCTAAAAGAGAATCAAAAATCCGATGAATAAGAAAGATTTTTTACAAAGAGTCGAAAACAAGCTCAAAAATGAAAAAAAAACAAAATTTCATATGAGAATGAACATTTGCGCAAGAAAAATCGTTAGCGCGCGATAAAAATCGTTGGCACACGGGAAAAGGCGTGTGAAAAAGCCAATGACACACGAGAAAATGCCGTTGGCGCGTCAGAAAAATGTCGAATTTTGTGCAAAAATCTTCAGGAATTGTCCAAAAATGAAAAATTCCGCAAAATCTTGCAAGAAAACTATATTTTTTGTGCAAAAACTGCGTTGGCGCGCGATAAAAATTGTTGGCGCACGATAAAAGTCGTTGCCGCAAGATAAAAGTTGTTGGCGCGCATCAACGATCGTTGGATCGCGCCAACGGCTTACAGTGTTTTTTGCATTGGCGCGCCAACGGCTTATTTGTCGCTTACAGTGTTTTTTGCGCGCGCCAACGGGATATGAGCACCCAAACGAAAAAAAGTTACAGTGCAAAATTGGAAACGCAAAAATTACTTCGTTGTCTGGATTTCTGTCTAACTTATCAAAGAGAAACAACTTAGTGAAAAGACCTTTTTGCTGATTCGGATTCAGCAAAAGGGTCTTTTCATTAAGTTTTTCTCTTCGATAAGTTCGATAGAAAGCAGATAACGAAATAATTATCCCACTAAAATTGTCAAAAGTCGAAAAAATCTTAAAGGTCCTCCCTTATGATTATCCCAAAATTTAAAAAATATTAATAGTCCCCCAGTGCCGTATCTGATTTTAAATTTTTTGGTTTGCGAATTTTGACACGAAATGACTTTTAAAAACTTTTCCATGCGTTAATCTCGCTAAATAAATTCAACTTGAAGCGCCCTCGAACCGTTTAACACTACTTGTTCCAAAAAATGTTTGCGGTGACCGGATCAAGTGTCACATTTTCGAGAATTGACTGTAGGTGTTCACGGATAAAAATTAGAGACAGGTCTTTCTGTTAAAGATGGCTCTACCCTGAATAACAGTAATGAATTCTCTTGTAGTAATTTTCTTGATTAAATCCTACAAATAAGCTGTGTGCAATTTATTTGTCGCAAACTGCTGCTTAATTGTTTGTTTAATATTTTTTTCTTTAATAAAATCCATGTAAATAAAATATATAAAAAGTTTTAAAAAATTTCCATTAAAATAATTAAAGGGGGTGACAATCATGGCTTAATCCAAGAAAAAAAATTTTTCTAAAAAGATCATTTTTAGGGGTAAAATTATGCGAGAAATCGATTGTGTGCATTGCCGAAGCGTGAAAAAGCTTTCCTGACCGCAAATATATTTTTCAATTTTTGCAAAAAAAATTTTCGATTTTTACTTTGTGCAAAAAAATTGGCTCCAACCGGGATTCGAACTTGCGATCTTTGTGCCTTTGTGCCGATACTTTGTCACTGCACCACCGAGGCTTATAGATGAATAAATGTTTTTTCAAACCACTAGTATAAAAAAGTCGCAAAAATCTATATTTTCCCTGAATCAGGGTTAGGGAAGCTTTTTCACGCTTTGGCGATGCGCGCAATCGATTTCTCGCATGATTTTACCCCTAAAAATGATCTTTTTAGAAAATTTTTCTTGGATTAGGCCATGATTGTCACCCACCCTTTAATTAATGTCCATTAAAATTAATGAGCATTAATCCCACTCACATAAAAGTTCCATTTTTAGTCCAATTTTCACATAATTTTCTATATTGATCCTAAAGTTTGTGTTATCAAGTTTGTTTTTTTTGTATTTAATATAATAAATTAAATGAGCAATATATGAATTTTTTTTGAAGGATTCATGGTGAACGATTTTTTAGTATACATAGCATTTGTCGAGATTTTGGCACTATTACTTTTTTCCCCTTTTTGGTTTTTCCCTCTTATCTTTTTACTCTTACTTTTTTCCCCGAATTACTTTGAAATTTGTGTAAAATCGGGGAAAAAGTAAGAGGGAAAAAAGTAATAGTGCCGAGATTTTCAGCACTGCTTGCAGCACTCAAGCTGTTTGATATAAGCAGCGCGCTGCGCACAGTGCAGTAATCAGCGCTGACGGATACAAATATCGTAAGGGTCCCTCGTATGAATTTTTGGTTTTGGGAATAAATTGAAGGGTATTATGTTTTAAGAAAATACTATCTCTTATCCCCAAAATTCTAAAGCCTAGAAGATTTGCTCTTAAGCAATCCAAAAAATCTAAAGTCAGTAATATCACAATTGACGCAATCCATCAACCAAATGCAGTATTATATTTTTGCATGCTAAATCCGACTCATAAAACGTCAAAAATTTGGCTTCGAGAATCCCTAAAATCTGTTTGTCTACATTTGCTAAATTAAATGAATTAAATCAGTTGCAGATATACGCAATTTATAAATTATCTTATGTTTATCCCGTGACTTCCCAAAAATTTGTCCGCCAAATAATTCGACAGATTTGTGCCAACAATCCAACTTTGATAATTCCACAATTGACGCAAATCAATCAAATAAATGCATTTTTATTTTTTGTATTCTAAATCCGGTTCAAAAATTCTCAAAAATATGGATTCTGAAGCCCAATTTGGATTGAGAGACATCTAGTTAATTAAATAAATGTAAATCGGAAAGATAAGAAGAATTTATTTCCATTTAGAAATTAGTTTTGATGACGAAGGTGTGTATTTTGGATTAAAAAGGATAACGTTTAAAGAATCTTGTGCTTTAAAGAAGATTGAATATAGAATGCGATTAAAGTGCTACAATTTTAAATAAGGATTTGGATAATAAAAAAGATGAAAAATAGTGTAGAAAATCCGAAGAAATTTTTTGATTTTTAGCACAGGAAAAATTAGAAAATCGAAAAAATTTCCGACCAAGTCGATCGGAAAAAAATTGCCAAATTTTGTTGATATTCTGAGTGTTCATAAAAAATTGAGTATTTTTTGCTTTTACGGTAAATTCCGAATCGTTCACATTGTCGATATAATTGCGTGTAAAGTTAAGAATTTTGTAATTTATTTATTACAACGAAAACTTGCATCTGGATGTTTCTGTATCAATTAAAAGTTGTTTATTGAAGCGATTAATCAGATCATTTTGAATAATCACTTCAATAAATAACCTTTAATTTTTTCCTGTGCTCAAATCAAAAACAAGTTAAAATTTTCTATAGAAACATGCACGTACATTTTTTTGTTGTAATACACAGATTTGAAAAAACTTCACAAACAATTATCTCGACACCTTGAGCAATTCAGAATTTATCGTAAAAACAAAAATGCTCCATTTTTTATGAACTTTCAAAATATCAACAAAATGGGAACTGTTTTGACTGGTTTTTTAAGAACGAATTCAAAATTTTAAATGATACCAATGATGAATTTTTAATTTTGCTCAAATTTTCTGTTGGGGTGGGGAGAGTATGCATTTTTTCACTACGTGTCTGACCAAGGGGCTTTTCGATCCTTCAGGCCGTATAGAAAGAGAAAGCCCCCTTCCCACCATAATTACGCTCTTTCACATCACCTCACCCCATGCTATCCCTACGTACAGCAATGCTTCTATCCTTTTCATGAGTTATGATGAATCATTCACTTTTAATCCCATACTCTCATAGATTTTTCCAAATGACTTCATTTTAAAACCGAATCTTCTAGTTAAAATATCCATTTAACATCCATTTTAATATCCCGTCTGATAAAATAATCTCGAATTTCTAAGCCACCTACATAGCCAATCTCCTTATCTTAAGAAATACAAAAAATCTTTGAAAAGCTGGACAAACTCATTATGCTAAATGATGCATAAGAAGCTTGTAGATCTTGTAATCTGCGCAAAATTTTACGCTTAATCTGCTCTTGTGGGCGATCGTTGTTTGTTAATTTCGTTGATAGTTTATGCTCGTTTAGTGTGCAATTAACGTCATAATTAGAAATTTGTAGTATTAACGCAGATTTTTATTAGAGATTAATATTGTTGAGCGGAACTAATCCGTCCCTAATCATTAATGATTATAGTTCTTGTGGTATGGGTGTTATGTTAATACTGCAAAGTGTAGTACTTTGGAATTTTTGGGCGATAGTTTGATGATTTTTATAAGAGGCCTTTGGCTTAAAGTATACTTGATATTGATGAAATTCCTAATTTTAGGGCTAGCAATTTTTTTATATTGAGATAAACCAGTTCAAGCTATTCAAATGTTGTTTGGTCCATCATTTATCATTGATTTTCTTTCTGGGACAGACCAGTCAGTCCAGTACAGCCCATTACAGTCTAGTCCAGTTCGGTCCAACTCAGATAGTCCCCCAAGGAGGTTTTTTTAATTTTAAAATTTCCAATTAAAAATGACATTTTGTCACCAAAGCAGTCAAAACTAATATAATTTAGCCTGATCCCTTTTCAATACCTTCTTGTCCGATTTAGAGATCGAAAGTGGGAAAATTTTCGGTTATGATATCATCATAAACGGAAATTGAGATCACTCTAAAGAATCTTATGCTCCGGCCCCAGACAATAGTCTAAACACTTTCTACCTCGGAGAGGGAGGCTTGGGAGACCTCGCTTTTGTGTTTCTGGTCTGGTTTTAGATCATTTACGTCATGCTTTAAAATTTTTATATTATTTCATAGCTTTCCCATAGTTTCATATATTTTGAGCTAATAGTTTGTATTCTATTCACATCAATTATAAGAAATGAAATGGAAACCCATAACTTTAATCCCATTCGATCCATTTTCTATGAAACTACGTTTTTACGATAATTATTGAGCACTTATTAAAGTTTATGCTTGAAACCATAATAGATATATATGAACCTGAATAGAGCTAATTTCAAGTTTTTCTTTAAACACGTCAATCAACGTGTTTTATATTCTATCAAATGGTATAATCTTGAGAAAATTAAGCTTAATGTAGCTTTTATTGAAATGATAAATAAGGTTTCAAAATGCTTAAGAGCTTCTAATAAGTGTGATATCATAGATATCATAGACATTCTGGTAAATCAAATGGATAATGAATAAATGATGCGAAAAAAAGAGAAAAACTTAAAAACATTAACCATTTGATCGGTAGCTAGGGGTAGTGGAGTAGGGAAAAAGGGTCGACTAGGAGGGCACTTCCCAAAAAAGGCTGATTTTCTCCAAAAAAACATAAGGGGAACTCTTATGTATAGGGATTTTTTAATTTTGGCCCACTAGGAGGGGGCACACGCCCCCTGCCAACCCCTGAAAACCACTGTAAACGTGTCAAAAATGACAATCTTTGTAAAAATCTGGTCATAAATTCCAGTTATCCCGCAAAGAATTGCGATTATTTTTTCTAGATGAAAAAGGTATTGTGATCTTTTTAAAAGTTGTAGAGCGTGGGCTTTCCAATAACACTAAAACCATATCTCAAATTTTTATGGTTGTTGAGATATGTTCATTTTACTATCGACATCCAAGATTCAACATGTCCAAAAGTTTACAGAACACCAGCTCAAAATTTTATAAAGTGAAATTTTTTTATTTTATCATATTCATTATTAGCATAGCTGGTAATAATAAAAGAGACCAAATGCATAGTCAGCCCTCTAAGTGTTAATGGAGCTTTGCTTTACAACGTTTTTGATAAAATTCCGATCTCTGGAGATCTAACCCTCCCCATTCGAGTAGAATTTTGTGCCATTGCTCATGCAATAACGGCTCTAAAAAAAAATTATTCGTGCGGAAAATTCTCTAGAACACTCATCATTATTTATTTATTGCGACTTTTGATCCACTTTTAATTATTTTCATACTACATAGACCTAGAATCTAGGTTGTTAATACTGAACCTTGTTTTAGCTGTTAATAAATGCATGTCAATCAAATATATTTTTAATTTGTTAGCTTTAACATCATTAATTACTAATTTTCGGAGTATTCTATGTAGCTAGTTTATTTTTATATTCAATGAGCATTTGCTTTACTAAGTATACATGTGTCATTTGAAGAAAGCTTCTAATTTTAAACATGTCTTTATTTCTATTATATCAAGTTTGATTGCGAACTTCTGCACCATTCGCTCAAACAATTTATTCCATAGGAGCTTAGAAAGTTATTTTGTTGTTCTTTAAAATTGTCTTTCTTTAAAATAGACGTCTTTAGCATGAAATAGAAAAGTCTTTAGCATGAAATAGAAAATTGTTTCTTGTAATGGATAAAAATCCAATATATACTACTCTTAGTTCATATGTATTCACACAAAGGAGACTGCCCCAAGTCGTCACATGATTTCAAAATTTTGAAATCATATGGTATTTAGGTATGAGGAATGAATATTTTATCTGAGAATGCAATTTTTCACTATCAACAACTCATAAAAGATACACATCACAAGCTTATGTTTACGTAAGACATGTAGTAGTATCCGGCAAAAATTTAAAAATACCAAAAATATGTCGTTTGACGAAGTGACGGTTAATACTACATAGTTCTTCTAAAAATATGTAGTATTGAAAATTTTGACGTAAGACCTTGTGAATGTGTGATAAAAGAGGTTGTTGAATGTGAAAAAGACGTGATTTAGTTTGCTACTCTAAAATGTAAGATTTGGACACCCAGATCATATGTCGTTTTATTATGTTGTTCCAGAAGTTCTGCGACTTTTTACATGATTATAGTACAAAAAATTTTTCCTAAAAATGACGTTTATGGGGGTAATTTTATGCGGGGAATCGATTGAGCGCAATTCTGAAGCGTGAAAATGCTTCTCTGTCTCTGATTCAAGGAAAAGGGTGGATGTATTTAGGCAAAAATATACTAAAAGTTTCGCAGGAAAACCGGTTATTTATGGGGTTTTCTTTGATGCGAATCGAATCGATTGTGCATGAAAATGCTTACATGACACTGATTCAGAAAAATTCTTTGCTGAATAAGGGTGAGTATGTGCACTGATACGAAATTGACAAAAAATTGCAAGAGATCACTAAAATTGAGGCTCTCGAAGATTTTGATCTAGAAATTAACAATTGTAAGCATTTTTAGCCTTTTTGAGATCTCGAAGCAATCTCATATCAATCTCGAAATCGAGAGTCTCAAATCAATCTCGATTATCGAGAGGGGTATTGATTTTTCGATATGAAAATAGACATTCCCAATCTCCAAATCAAATCCCGACCTCGAAAATCTTGATCTCAATTTCTTTGGATTTTTTGGATTTCGAATGAAATATTTCGATTGTTCCACCCTAATTAACAGGAAATTAAAAATATTGTTTTTGAATAAAAATGAAAAATTGTTTTGACTTTTGAAGGTTAATTTCCGCTTGACGAATTTAACCTTTATCAAATTTAAAAATAATGACTCATTAAAAAACTCATCCTATTCATCAACTCATTTCATATCCAGTTAATCTTTTTGAGTATGTGTTTTGAACAATACAAGCAAACACATTTATTCTTTTATTACATTTTTATGTTTAAACTTTATTCTGTTTCCTTCAATATATTTTTCTGACGTTTTTTCCGGGAAATGGTTATCATTTAGTGAATATACTCTTTCGCTATAAAGTATACAATTGAGCTAATTTATTTAAAAGCGTAATTAATTTCTTCAACAAAACTATACATCATCACATGTGTGAGTGAGGATTAATTATAAAGCATTAAGCATTAGTTTATTGCATCTGTGGCCAATGGGCTTCAGTGCTTGGAAACATTTTCTCCTTTGTAGGTCGTTCATCTAGTGCGTGTGAATGCATCTTTGTGGTTATGAATACCCTGCTAAATGAATATTGAAAAGGGTGTATTAATCGCGGATATTTTTGGCTGATTTACGTAATATGTTATTATTAATTTTAAGTAGAAGAATAAGAAGAAGCATTTGGAATCCTTTCAATAACACTTATTAGAGTTTGGAGAAAAAATCCTAAGCTCCACCTGCTTTCAGGGACAAATTAAAAGTATGAAAGGAAACAAATGGGAATAAAGTAGTTAGTGTTTATGACTGCTTGTTGAGTGGTCGGTAGAATAAATTAGACTGGATGTTTAGGGCGTTTTTGCAAATAATATAACTTCATCATTCATGGTGCAGGAGCAATGGCTCAAAATTTATCATGAATGGTGATGGTTCGATCCCCTTAGGTCGAAATTTTGTTTTTATCGAATTAGTGTTTTTTACTTCCGTGTAATTTTTGATTTGTTACCTGACTATATTAATTAAAATAATTTCCTGTATTTATATCCATATTTTTAGCACTACTATAATCCATTTATATTACAAAATGTCTGTTGCTCCAGTACAATTTTTTGCTCCATCAGCGTTTAACCATCATTTCCCTATGCCTTCACAAGCCAGTATATTTCCTGGCATGCCGGAACTTCCATTACAAGTTTTATTAGAGCATGCTATGGCTATTCAAGGGTAGGTCTTGATCATTAGTGGATCCAGGATTTGGTTTTAGGGGGCCATCTAGGTAAAAACCTCATTTTCTTAATAAATTTTTCGAAATTTGTCCAAAAATGCCATTTTTTATTTATATCTATTATTGCCAGTTGCATAAAATACAAAGAACATATTACAACCATGTTTCTTAAGAAATTTTCGGTTTTGGGGGCCATGGCCCCTTGGTCACTCGCTGATTTCGCTCCTAGTCTTGATATATTAAATATCCATAAACCCCACATCTACCAATAAATTATATTCATATTAAATATTTATAGGGTGAAACCAATAGCTCCATTGGCAACCCCACAAATAAATATCATCCCTGAAACAACGCCTTTGAATTTGCACACGTCAACGGCTCAACAAGGAGAAAGATTGAGACTAAATTCGATAACAAAGAGAAGAAATCGAACAACATTTACACATGAACAAGCAGCAGCTTTGGAGAAGCATTATCAGTCGGATCAGTATATGCCAAGAAGTAGAAGAGCGTTGGTAGCGGAATCGCTTAACTTGAGTGAATGTCAAGTCAAAACATGGTTTCAAAATAGACGGGCTAAGGACAAGAGAAATGATAAACAGATTTTGGATCAGATGAGTCCAAGGTAAATATTTGATGATAAAATAAAATTCAAAAGATAGGATAACTTTTAAGTTTGTTCTTCCCAGGGGGTCATTGATCCCATGGATGACTCCATATCCATTTTAACACACATGTACACACAGTCCCGAAAATGGCAATGGGGCTTTTTTGCGGGCGGGGCTCTTTTTTGCAGGTCGGGTTCATTTTGTCCTGCAGGTGGCGTAGGTAAAAGAGCGGAGTGGCACCTGCTCCACTACGCCTCTGCAACTGTCTCTCACCCCCACTCGACGGTCGAAATTTAAAAAAACCTGCTTTTAAACGTTATGACGTAAACTAATTTTAATTAACAAAGTTTCTGATTTTTTTATTATTATTATGCTAAAAATTCAGCCTCCGCGTTTGTACGCCATTGGTCTCTAGGGACATGAGATTTTATAGCCCTAATGAATAATTAGCTTAAATTTTTAAAATAAATATATAAACAATGCAATTTTTTAGAGCGTCATCAAGCTCCCCAAGAAACTCAATCCCCGATGTAAACTTGGCGTTGTCACTATCTCCAAAAGCTGTTACAGCTCCAGTCAGTCCGATGTTTTCCTTGGGTACACCATGTCTAATGCCTACGCCAAATCTTTTATCGCCTCTCATGGCAGCAAATTCAATGTTCCATCTTACACCGTCACTAGCACAGCTTTATCTTCAAGCATTGAATTTGAATTTACCTGTTACTAGTTCTTAGATTTTTATTTTTTACAAGATATACGCATGTTAGAGAAAGGATGAGTAGCTGTTGGGATAAAAAGCAAAATTGGGACGAGGCCAGGCGCTAAGCAGGGGCTTGGCTGAGGGGAGGGGGACATCCAGTAATCAAATCTCCGCTCTATCCCATTCTTCTCTCTTGTGTGTTCTCTATATATAGATTTATTTTTTCCTTGCAATTTTTACAGGGATTGTGTTATCGTTTTTATTTATGGTAATGGATTGTAGTATCCTCTAATAAACTTTACTTAATAATAAAATAAATATGACATAAAATCGTACGTTAATCACATCTTTCATTTCAATTAGGCTTAAAAGCATTTTCAAACATATTCTTTGAGCTGGTAAGATTATCAAGTGGATTACTAGGCAAAGCTGGCGGAGAAGCAGTGTTTCTATTCATAATTTTGACGTAATTTATAGGGACTAATCCGATGCGTTGGCCATCTTCCGAGCTAAATAAAGGATTGTTTAAAGGGGGAAGACTTAATATACAAATGGTCTAAACATCATTTATGAGATTTTTGAGATATATATGGGTTTTATAGTTTAGTGTCTGAATTATCAGAATCCATCAAAATTTTAGCGTGGAACCATTGTTTTAGGTAGTATTAGTTATGATCTATGGAGGTATCTCTAAAAAATTTTTCAAAAAATTCAAGTTTTTACACTAGAAAAGCGTAGAAATTATTTTTCAAAACAAATTATGATAGGCGTCAACTTTAAAGTTTGAAATATAAAGTTTTTTTCAAAAAGCTTTAAAATGACAATTTTTCTAAAAAGTTCTATCTCTCGACAATATTGAGAGCTTGCAAGTTCTGCCTTACGTAAAACTAAAGAATAACATTAGTTTTTTAAATAATAAAGATTTTTTGAAAAAGGTTCACACCCCTTCAAACGCCGAGAGTGAATTGCCTATTTTTGGGTAATTTTAACCTAAAAATCAACAATTTTAACTCAAACTCAAATTTTTTATCGTCAAATTCTATCGGTAATCGCTTCTTCGATCGGAAAGCCCCTAATACACAGTGAAGAGATATTTTAGCGCTGATTTGGCGAAAATAGAGCGATGTTTTTCCGGATTACCCTTCCCAGACCCACAAAACTAGCCAACATCGTAGGAATGAATTCTAGTGTTCAAAATCAAAAATTTACTTCAAATTCGAGTCCCTCATGTCGAAAAATCCCCGAGTACAAAAAATCAGCCGATTTGGAGTACTTTTTGAAGATTAGAAAAAAGAGGTTTTTGAAGTGAGGTTTTAAAATTAATCTAAAATCTATTTTTATCACCATTTTGACCACTTTTTCGACGTTCTAGAAAAAAAATAACAGCGATAATCAATTTTTTACTAAATTTTTAACTATAAATGTGTTAAAAACTTATTTTTTCATAAAAACCGATTTTTGTATATAAAGTGTTCCCTCCCCTCCCCTTTAAAGGATTGGTTAAAGGATTACATGTATTTACCTAGCTAATAGCCATCCTCGAATTGGAGGCTGTTCGGATTTTGGAGCGATTCGTAAAATTTCATTTGCATTAAAGGAAAGCTCTTGATTTGTTGATGCTTGGAAGTCATATATGGCCTAAAATAGGGAAATTATATCAATTTTTAAATATGGAAAACCTCCTGCTCATACTCCGGGCCCCTTTGCCCTTATGACTTGCTACTCCCTCTCGAAAAAATTACCGACTAAGGCAATTGGGGGGGGGGTGATGTTGTGAAGCAGGTGGAGTTATAGATATTGTATATAATTACTTGAGCATTATAATGTTCTCCTGCTCCTATAGCCCATTTTCTCTTTTCTTCCATTTGTGAAACCATTCTCGAAATACACTTATAAATTAAATATGGTCCTCCTAATGCAACAGCCCAGAATATTGCCATTGGCCAATTTACTCCTCCGCCGCTAGATACGCCACCCGGTAAATATTCATTCGCTAAAAAATCATCCTTATTTTGGTACAATAAAAAAGCTTACCACTAAGTAAGTTTTGCGAATCATTCCAAGCCATTTCAGTATTTGCATAATTTGCTGGTTTTAAACGGAGATATACTAAAAGTAATCGCCATAAATATTTTATCCATTTGAATACGGTTGCAATAAAGAATACTGATACCTAAAAAAATTTGGCTTGAAGTTAGACAAGAGATCGAAATTTTGTTCTTCTTTCCCCCCTTTCAATGAACCCGTATATGGATCCGAAAACCGGACCCCTAGGACTAGGACCCATCAAGGGTCCCGGATACTGAGTATCGAACCCATGAGTACAGGGAGGGCCGTAGCTAAAGGGGCACCGGGGCATGTGCCCCCAAAATCCGAAAAATGAAAAAAATCCTAATGGTCCCCCTTAATTTTTTGTATTCCAAAGTATTTTTTCAGTAAAAATTTTCAATAAAAATAAAAAGATAATAATCTTCTAAGGTACTTTCTGGAGTCAATCATCCCCTTCTCATGGGCCTTTGGTTCGTGTGCGAGGGGGGGGGTGAATTCCTCATAGGAATTGGACTTTGACGAGGCACCCCTCATGGGTATTTGTACATCAGGGGGACACTTGCTCTTTGTCCCTTTACTACGCCACTTCTTGAGGTGGAAAAAGGACCTTGGATCTAATGACCTTAATTCCAGGAACCCTATGCTCCAAAAATAGCCACATGTCCACTTTTCAGTCTTCAAGATTCAGCCTTGGAAAACCTACTGTTTTTTTCATGGTACTAAATTGTTCTACTAAACCAATCACTGCTCTAAAAGAACTGAATACAGCATTGTGTGTTGAGCTTAGCATGTTTGCTACTGAAGCAAACGCATTTACTACAGATTCTATTGATTGAAAAGCTCCTCTTGACGATTCTAAAAATTCATATAAAATTGTCTTTAAAAAATTTCATTTTACCTTCTGCCAGCCTGACAAAATTGCTTTCTGGTGTTCCATTGTTTGGATAAACACCGCCATACCCTCCATATCCACCACCATATCCTCCATATCCACCACCATATCCTCCACCAAAACCTGTATTATAAGAATTATACCTAAAATTTCAAATTAAAAATTTTCGGTCTCTGATATGCTTACATTCCACCATAGGGATTAGCTCCATAACTTCCATAACCCATATTACCCATATTATAAGGTTGACCAAAGCCACCGCCGAATTGATTAATACTATTTAGTTCTACTCCCGCTCCTTGTGGTCGAGGAGGTAAAGGAGGAGGTAAAGATTGCAAGTTTTGATTCGACGATCCTTGCTGATCCATAATATTTTTTGCCTAAAATTTAAGAAAATTGAAAAAAATTGAATTGATAATTTCAAAAATTAACAACGAGAAAATTCTACCTTATTGTTTTATCGATCAGATGATGGGTTATGTTTGAAATTAGAAAGTGGTTGATAGAATACATTCACTACAAACTATACTACAAAAGTCACAACGCTCAAGAAGTGTGCATGTCATGTCTATAATTGGTCGATCCATAATTTCCTAGCGTTTCAGTTTTGCATCAGGGTATTGTAAAAATGATCCCTCATAGGTTTTTTCTATGCGGGAAATCGAATGCACGCATTGCCAGGCCGCGAAACTTTATATTTTTTAAAGTTTTTTCTTGGGGGATAAAAAACTCGACTTTTGAAAAAAATTTTAAATCTTAAAATTTTTTGCATTCTTGGTTTTTTCGATACGAGGAACTCAAATCTGAAGAAATTTTTTGATTTTGATAACTGGAAGGTACTCTTACAGTTAGGCACGTAGGGGGGCAAGGAGGTCTATAGATCCTTCTGAGATCGGGAAAATGAAAATATTTTCCTAGTGATCAAGGGGAACCAAGGAGGTAAAATCCGAAATAAGAAAACCGTCGATTCTTAGGTTTTTCTAAGCGAGGAATTGATTGCGCGCACTCCCGAGCCGTGAAAACGCTTCCTTGACCCTGATTCAGGGAAGGGATCGGTGTCTTGGATTTTCAAGCATTAAAAGTGCAATTTTTTGGTTTTTCCAAAAATTTGCACATGCTTTACCCCTAGAGGGTCACTTGTTAAAAAAATTTTCTACCCCGGCCCTGTTTTGGAATTCCCTCTTAAAAAAGCGCTATTTTTGGATGGGTGTTGCATGGAAAGATGGTCAGCGAGAAAAATGAGAACATACGTTTGGTCAAAAGCAAGCGCATACCTGAGTAGATGGTGCACTCCCTTGCAAACAAAAAAGAATCTTCGTCCAAACCTCTTTCTTCGCTAAAAACAAAACAAAAAATCGTAAAAATTGAGATTTCTCAGGTCCCAAAATTGTTTTTAATTTTTCTAAGTGTAGAGACGCAGACCAACAAAACTGTAAATTATGTTTGAGAGGTCTTGATCCAAAGATAGTCCATAGCTTAACACTTTTGGCCTAGGCCTCGTATAACCAGAGATTAACTAGTATGAATAAAGCTAACTTATTCATGAAAACTGGTGATTTTTCGATATCAATTCCTACGAGGAGACCGATTTTAGTACGAATTGACATATATAAAAAATGTTTATTTGCGCGCATCTTGAAGAGCACACAAAAATGCACTAAATCCGTCACCTCTCCGAAGCAGGCTTGAAAGTGTTAACTTATGACATAAGTCAAGAAATTTATTATAATTTTCAACAAAAAAATTTTAAAGATTTTTTAAGCAAATAATTAAAGTGACAGAAACTAGCATAAATAAATAAAGCTTTTTTGTACTCGGGGTTTTCGACTATGGGGAACACGACTCCGAAGGAATTTTTCAATTTTAACTTACATATGCACTCCTACGTGAAGGGGTACACCAAAACCCCATATAACTTACATAACATGACCATAAATTTTATTTTTTCACATAAAAATCTTCATTGAGGGGTCATATCGACACGAAATTTTATGGGGAACAACTTTATAGAACATCATTTTCATGAAAAAAGTCGTTTAAGGGGGTTAGTACCTCTGCTTTAAGGAATACTCTTCCAAAAACAGGTACTTCTGATATTCAAAATCGAAAAATAACTACGCGATCGTATTCCCCATAGTCGAAAACCCTGAGTATAAAAAATTAGCCAAATCGGAGCGAGAATAAAAGTTTTATCCTAAAAATACCATTTTTCGTGGGTGTGGACCATCATCTTCAAGGCCAAAAAACTATTTTTGAGGGTTCGAGATTTAGCTCGTGACCAGGCCTAAAACTAAGTAGGAATGTTGTAGATAATTTTTAGATCAAATCCGAAGCTCCCTTCGGA
>JAQGCP010000426.1:0-17150 GCA_034699885.1 Acrobeloides thornei
CTAAAAATGATAGGCAATTAAAAGAAAGTATGTATGCAATAAAAGGCGGGAAAGTACATTTTGAAATTTACAAAAAAAGATCCAAGTATAAAAACACGCGAAAGTTCAAACTTTTTATTCATTTTTATTTAATAGACACTTTCTTGAACACTCGAAAATTCAGACTACAAGTGTTAAAGGGGCATGCATTTCGAGACCAGTTCTCAAAAAAAAATTTTTTGAAAAATGATCCCTCTAGGGGTAAAATTTGACGAGAATCAATTGAGCGCATCACCCAAGCATGAAAATGCGATCTTTAACCTGTTTTTGCGAAAATGCTGATTTTTCCATTTTTCTTCGACTTCTTCAGCTTCTTCCTCTTCCAAATTTTCTTAAAAATATAAAATTTAGAATTGCTTGCAGAAAATTTGAAACAAAAAGTGGAAGAGTGGAAAAATCAGCATTTTCACAAAAACAGGTTGAAGATCACATTTTAATACTTCGGCGATGCGCGCAATCGATTTCTCGTCAAATTTTACCCCTAGGGGTCATTAAAAAAAAAAATTTTTCGAGAACATGTCTCGAAATGCACGCCGAGAAAATTCCAATCTCGTAAAAAATGTAAAACCTGGTCTGAAGCTTAAAATCGACGTAAAAAATCGGGTTTTTTAAATTTTCTAACCTGTCTAAAACACCCTAGATAAATTTTTTCGGCCAAAATTTCTATCTGGCCTATGTATTTCAACATGGTGAACATAGATTATTTTCAAACAAATTTTTTTCGAAAAAAAGTATGTTTGCAATATAATTCTCGGATTTTTTTTTCGAAACCATGCTAGAAATGTTCGCCATGTTGAAATACATAGGCCAGATAGAAATTTTGGACGAAAAAATTTATATATGGTGTTTTAAACGGGTTAGAAAATTCAAAAAATCAACGTAAAATAGAGCTGTTAAGGGTGCGTGCTAGCTGTTGTGCCGCCGTTTTACAACGGCGACACGACTGGCACAACTACTAACGTTGTGCCGTCACCTCGGCACAACTGCTAACGTCGTGTCGCCTCCGAGTTGTGCCGTAGTGCAACGGCACAACAGCTAGCGCCGAAAAATGCGTATCACGACGGTTAGCATTCACCCTAACCTTCAGACCAGGTTTTACATTTTTTACAAGATTTTGGAATTTTCTCGGGATAACTCTTAAAAATTTTTCCATGCGTTAATCTCACTAAAAAATCCAACTTGGAGCCCGCTCGAACCGTTTAAGGAAATCTTTGAACGCTCAAGAAAGTTTCTCTTCAACTGTAAAATGCAAATCAAATTAGCTGTAAATGAGTAAGTTCATTAAAAAAGTTTTACACAGAAGATAGAAAAAAATGATTTACCGTATAACACATTTATACGGTCATACAGGGGGAGGCAAAAGTCCTGACCTAGGCGGAAAAAATTCCTGACATTGTCAAAAACGCTGAAAAGGTATTTTCTCGTCCAGAATTGTCGAGAAAATACGTTTTTGAAATGTCAAGACTTTTGCCGCCTGGGTCAGGACTTTTGTCCGCCTAGTCCAGGACTTTTGCCTCCTCCTGTATACAGGTCGTTTTTTGATTGCTCCCACATTTCAAAAATTCGCCAAAAATCGAGTTTAATTCCGTTTCCGTCGCCCGATGGCTCATTCGAACGCCCTAATCACAGGACAGGGGGCGAAAAATGGGTGATAGCACCCAAAATTCACCCACCCAGTGGGTGGCATCACCCACATCACCTATCACCCATGAGTGAATTACCCACAATCACTCACTAGTGGCTGATTTGGGTGTCCACCCTGGGTGATGGCACTTTTTCGCCCCTGACACAGGATTTTTTTAGAAAAACATTTATTGAAAAAGCTTTTAAATTCGATTTTTAGCCCAAAATACTGAAAATCGCAATTTTTTTGAAGTTTCTACCCTAGTACAATATTTAAATTCGTTTTCATCGGGCGATGGAAACGAATTTAAGCTCACTTTTTGACAAATTTTTGAAATGTGGGAGCGAAAAAAATTTTTTAAACAACTTTTTAGAAATGGAGTTAAAGAACTTATTATGATCGAAATGCAAGGCAATTTTGAAATAAAAGGAAATATTGCAGCTCAAAAATTGGGAAATTTCATTTGGCATGAAAATGGGACAGCTACTTTAGCTATCGGGCATCAACTTTTTGAAGGAAAATTGGTTAGTTCGAAATTTTTTCTTCTTATTTATCGTTGTTCTAGGTAGAAATGAACCAAGCATTTCTGATGATTAACAAAGGAGAAATGCAGTCAATCAACCATGAAACAAAAGAATGTGGCATATACGCTATTGTAAAACGGAAAGTGGTCTTCAAGAATCGACCCAAATCCGTGATTGCCAAGCATTTGAAAGTTTCAGAATAGATAATTTTTGCTTATATTTATAACAAGATGATATTATAAAGCTTAAGATATGAAGATCACAAACAACAACAATAATTAACCAGCAAACATAGACATAATAAATTAGAACGGGCGAAATTCTAGACTAAACTTCTTGGTTTTCTCGTTGATATCCGCAATTCCTTTTTCGCGACACTTTTCCACTAGTTGGTTCCGCAAATAAGAGTGCATCAAATCACTCATTAGGAACACCTGAAAATTTCAATTTTATGCATCCCTGCGTGGTAGTATTTGGCGGGAAAATTTCCCGCCAGGCATCCCTGCGTGGTTGTATTTTGAACAGAAAAAATGAAAAAGTTTTCAGAATTTTTGAGTGTGTTTTTATGATTCTACGCATAAAAATACCCCTATTTTTGAAATTTTTTGGTGGGATCCCTAAACCGAACTAGTATCGTACTTATCTTTCTTCACTAGACACCCTCACACCCAAGATACTTACTTGAGCTATCGTATAAACAAAATTGATAGCGAAATAGAAATTTGCGTTGCCAGATCCAGTTACAACCCACAATCTCCACTAAAAATGTGAATTTGTTAAATAATATTATGATGAGAGAAAAGCTTGTTTTTAAAATAATACACAAAAAAGTTGTCATAGGGCATATAAAAGAAAACTCACCATAATGGGTGTCAACACGAGGGTCGCACAAAAACATCCAAAAATAATCAACTTATGACGAATGTCTAAAATTTTAAGGTTCTAATGCACTCGAAAAACACCAGGTGACTCGCACTTAAATGCCAACTTACGTTGATGAAGATGTGAAAATGCCGGAATCAACGCTAAATAAACAACAGCCTCAGCATATGATGGATATGATGAAAACATGGAAATCTGTATCAACAAGAGTAACATGGTGACATATGGATCCTTTCTAAAATTGTTATTACAGAGTACAACAAGCGTTTCTTCTACCTTAATGTAACCGAAAGTGGCACAATATAGATCAGCATGTTTAATTGAAATATCCAACGAAAGAATTCGCGATAATGGTCAAATATTTGAACAAAGAAGTACCAAAACGCGCCTACATTCGGCGTTAAATCTGGCACTGCCATGCTAAAAATCAACAGAATAATAGGGAGTTCACAA
This sequence comes from Acrobeloides thornei, assembly GCA_034699885.1. Taxonomy (NCBI): domain Eukaryota; kingdom Metazoa; phylum Nematoda; class Chromadorea; order Rhabditida; family Cephalobidae; genus Acrobeloides; species Acrobeloides thornei. The sequence continues at coordinate 3,523 of JAQGCP010000426.1, forward strand.
TTAAGATTATTCGCGTTTAGATAAAACTTACAAAAATCCGAAAGTATTTTGAAAAAAACTAGAAGTCGAATTCAGGCTCTGATTAATAAAAAATAAAGCCAATATTGTAAAAAGCGTAACGATAACCACTGTTGTTCGTTGTATAACAGATGGAAATGCCAAAAATAACACTGCTAATAAAATAAAGTAATATGGATATATGGATGATATGAATATCAAAAGTATGGTCGACAAGCAAACATGCTCTAAATTTTTAGATTTTAACAAATACAGAAAAAATACTACTTACTTCGAATGACTAAATTTGCAAAAATGGCTAGTAGAAAATTGGCTATAGACGATAGACTAAAAACAGAACACGAGCCAATAGTCATCGGATTAAATAGGTACCTAAATTTGAATAATTATGAGTAGGGACTAGTGATGCTTCGAAATCTGTTACATGTAACATGTTTTTTGAAATTCTGCGAAACTTGTTACACTTATGAATGACTATTATTAGCCTCAGATTAAGTAACTTTTTGAGCTACCGTGTGTAACAAGTTGTTTGGGAAATTTTCGAGATTACAAGTCGAAAACATGTAACACCCTTGAAACTCGTTCAACATTTTGATTTGTCTCGAAAACTTCCCAAACAACTTGTTACACACGTTACTTCATCCGAGGCCAATAATAGTAACCCCCAAGTGCAACAAGTTTCGTCGAATTTCAAAAAACATGTTACATGTTTTGAAACATGTAAAAAATTTCGAAGCATCACTAGTGTACGGTTTTTTTTACATCGTGCATGTGAACACCCCATCAATACCCCTGGTGGTCCCTGGGTAACAATGATAAGACCTACAAAACAGCAACTATATCAGAAAAATGTTCAGCGTAATTTGAATGAGCTCCTTGAATCGAGACCAGATAATTGAATGCAAATCTTTTCAAACAATACCCGGCTATTAAGTCACATAGCTAAATTTTGGACTAACGAAAAAGCTACTGATATTTGAGCTTACAGTATAAACAATGAAACAAAGCCAAAATTCATGAGTAAGAATTCGGAAAATGTATATGTACATGGGCATCTAAAATAATTACATGAAAAGTCCATAAAAATTGTGCGGTTTTTTCTGGAATATGGTTTTTAGCCATGCTCTATATCGAATGAAAATAGATAATTTGTGAAAAAATCTGAAACATATAAAATTTTGGGTATTTTTTGCAAATCTTTACCTATACGATGAACCTAAAGGCTCGATGTTGTTGAAAAAATCGAAGTTTGACAGTCCTGTTTAGAAGCCTATTAAATAAAAGCTTACCAAATGAAACAAATCTCCTTCATGTGCATCTATTCCAACTGAAAGAAGATAAACTGCCTCTTGGATTCTTTTGAAAGAATTCCATGGTGTAACAAATTCCCGACTATTAAACAAAAAAGGTGCCAAATAGAAAGCAGAAAATAATCGCAAGATTCCTGCTAATCCAAACACTCTAAAAAAAATACAAAATACGTCTCTCAAAGACAGTGATGCAGCAGAGTGGTGAAATTTTTTGTGTTAAAAATGCTTACTACAAAGCAGAAAACCAGCACTGCAAGCGAAAATTTTTTTAAAAATGATCAGAAAATTACGATTTTTGGTAAAAAAAATATGCAAAATATGAGCTTTTTGTGAAAAAAAATGGCCTATTTTAGTAAAAAAATTGAAAATTTTTGTGAAAAATCATAAGTAAGGCCGACCATTAGGATTTTTTAATATAATTTTCACACATTTTTGGTAAAACATAAAGGGACCAAGAGAGAATTTTTTAATTTTTCGAATTTCGAAGAAGAGGCTATAGCCCCCTCTTGGCTACGCCACTGTGCTCAAGAATTAAACTTACCCAATCTTAACTGGTAAGCTAAAAGCTACAAATAAATTCGTTTTATCTGAAACCTTATTAGACATGGTTGAAGCTTCAAATTCAAAATATATGCATGACTCTAAAGTATAGTTTAATAATATTGGGTTGTACCATAATTTTCGGGCTTTGAAAAAATCGAAATTTCAGAAAGTTCTCCAAATCAGCTAATTTTTTCTACTCGGAGGAGGGTTTTTCGACATGGGGGAATTGAATTTGAAGAACGGCAACATCATGTTGATTCATTTTCGCTTTAATACACCCACTCTTTTCCCTGAATCAGAGAAGCATTTTCACGATTCAACAATGCGCGCAATCAATTTCTCGCTTAGACAACCCCCTGTCATTTTTGTAAAGATTCCATTCAAATAGCAAAAGCCCGAAAATAATGGTACAACCTCATATAAAAATGAGAACAAGATAATTGTTAATAACACATAAAAAAAGAATGGTAAAAACTGTAATCTTTATTGACTAAATAATAAATAGTAAAAAGTCATAAACGAGATCATGTTAAATTTAAAAGTGATAATTTAACAAATAGGAGTTCAATCATCGCCGTCCATTCGGCGACGCTTGGCAGCTCGAAGACCTTCAAAGAAATTTTCAACATCTTCTTTCTTAATCACTTTATTTTCCTTGGCCTTTTCAAGCATAAACGCATTCAATTGAGATTTCATCTGTTCGAATCCTAGAAAAAACATTTACAGGGTGTGTACCAAAAAAACCTGAATGTTTTTTCGACCCGAAAAAAATTTTCAGGTCGAAAAAATATGAAAAATCGCCCAAATTCCGTTTTTTATATACCCTGTATTATGAAATTAAATTTACATATGCATATAAAATGATAACCATACAAAAGTTGCCCCCTTTTATCTTTTGAAATAATCCCATATGAGAGAATATTTTACCCGAAAGCACCATTAAGGCAACATCGTGGCTCTGCTTTTCAGCAACATAATCATATAGTTCACGCTCAATAGGTTTTTCAGCTGGTTTCGAACTCGCAGCATGTTCATTCTGAGCTATGTAAAATTGCAACGTGTCTTCGTGTTCGGTTAAGAACGCACAATTTGCATCTTCGTACATGTTCTATAAATATTGGGTTGTTCGGAAAGTTGGTCATGGAGCATAAAATCAGGCAACAAATTTTTATCTCGACCAATAAAATTTTATGCTTCATGACCAATCGTTTCAATAAACACGATTTTATCGAAAATCAGGCCAAGTTAGACTTTTTACATGCTTAAACGCAGCCTAACAAATTGAAACTTACAATACACTTTTGACATTTACACAGCTCGGCTCGCCAATTACAATCCTTGATGATCAACGTCTTAGCATCCATATTTAATGTAGAATTTGACTGCTTTATTGCCTCAAATTTGCACGCATTTAAGTCGATGACCAATGGAGATGAATTATCACTAGAGTTCTTCGTTTGAATGAAACTTGTATATACAATGAGAAACGGCAATTTGGCAACACAATTTGAGCAGAACATCTCATCCCCTTCATATGCACCATTTGCTGCATCGGCTTCATTATAGCCATCAATCACATGCTAAATTTTTTTTAAATAAAAAAATCAGTGTCGTAAACAAGAGGGTGCAAGCGCACTCCATAGGTTATTGCGCTCATTTTCAAGTCCTGAAAATGCTACCCTGATTCAGGTAAAAATGACCATTTTCGATTTAAAACCAAATTTTTGTTCACGCACCTAGGGTGAGGTGATCGATTTACGAGGTTGTTTGCTGCAAAAAATGACCATCAGGCCGCAAAAATACAAAGTTAGTTATAGGAAAATGGTTATAAAATTTAAACAAATTGAAGGAAATTCAACAACTTCGTAATTTGTGCTGAATAACTTCGTTAATTTTGCAAAAATTTGTTTATTTTTTTTAACGAAATCAATGGAAAAAAACTGGTTTTCGGGTCCCAAATAAAAATTTGTGTCTAATTTTTGCCCCGCTACGACGAAATTAGGGAGGGTGACACCCTCCCATTGGGCAGGCAAAACATCAGTTTGTTCCCCCTACCAAAAACTTACTTGCAGATGAAACCAATCCTCACAACTATTACATTGAACCCTAAAAATGTTGAATTTTTCAATTTTTATACAAAAAAGACTTACATAGTCCCAAGATCTTCCGACTCGTCCGTTGGCGGATATGGTTTGTCACAAACACAATAAAGACCCGAAAAATTATGACCGTATGAATTGCGAGCATTGACCGGAAGTTTTTCCTAAATCAATTATCAGAATGAATTATCATCTAAAAACCTCATAAAGACCACATTTTGAGTTGAACTTTGAATTCCCACAATCGCAGCAAAAGTTACGTTTGGTGTACAATTCGATTAGATCATGGCCATCATGACAATTCAAGCTGCAGCCTAAAATGAAATTGTAGAAATGCAAAAGAATTAAGGATACCATAGCAAATACCCGCAGACATTCCATCTTTAGTACATGTACGGCATGCATAGAGGGGTTGACGGGGTTTATAACCCTAAAATAATCAATTTAATTTATGTAGATCAAAACAGGGGTAATTTTATGCGGAGGAAAAATTTCAACCATTTTCAGAGCGTGAAAACGCTTTCCTGACCCTGATTCAGGCAATGTTAGGGTATTTTTTGCTATTTTACCCCCTAGGAATTCATTTAAAAAAAATTTTTCCGACCGAGATCGGGTCTCGATCTGCACCCCTCAAAAAATAGCTTACTTCTGGATAAGTACAGACAGAATCATCTTGACCACCGAGCAATGCTTCCGCTTCTAGAATCTGCTCTTGAATTGCTTCTTCATTATTCAAAACATCATTTAATGAAATAATGGGATCCACACTTTGATCGTGATTTTCTGGTTCCAATTCACAATCTTGGTTCGTCGACATTGCCTTAGAATTTTAGTTATTATTTATTAAAAGTCCTGGCGAAAGGGGCGGTATATCCTGGCCTAAGGGGCAAAAAGTCCTAGCCAAGGGGGCAAAAAGTCCTGGCCAAGGAATATTGATTGTTATAGCGCTTTAACACGCTAGCTAGCGCTATAGCAATCAATATTCCTTGGCCAGGACTTTTGCCCCTTTGGCCAGGACTTTTTGCCCCTTAGACCAGGATATACCGCCCCTTTCGCCAGGACCTTTTGCCCCTTAGACAAGGATATACCGCCCCTTTCGCCAGGACTTTTGCCCCCTCCCCCCTTGTATAACATCTAGAAAATCGTTAATCAAATTGGGAGGGAGATAACTCCAAAATTTTTTCATTTGGACGGAGGGCAAATTCATTAACTGCATGTATCACGATTTAGTCTAATGTTGCTAGCAAAAAATTCTTGTTCTTGAATTTTCAAAAATGACAAAGAGCAGCATCTCAAATATACAAATTTTTACCATTTCCCAGCTTTCGCTTTAATGTTCTCAGATTTATAAAATAATCTGTATTCGAAACTTCTTATTCTTCTTCCAGCTATGCTATTGCGTATAACAAAGTGAATAAACTACGCTACACCTTTTTTTGTTTCGTATGTGCAAATTTTCGTTCGTGAATAATCGTATTGTTACTCAAGCGGTAAAAAATGGTAAAGTATATCGAAGCTTGAGTCAACTGTTCCGAAGCTCGGTGATACACACATTTGGTGTTAAGTCGATTCAGACGGTTGATCGACGTTTCGAAAATTGACATTCCGAAAACGCGTTGACTTTTCGAAAATTGACGTTTCGAAAACTTACGGAACAATTTATTTTTCCCAGCGTCTTTTTGGTTGGTCGACGTTACGAAAATTGACATTCCGAAAACGCGTTGATTTTTTTCCATTAAATTTTCGAACTGTCAACTTATTGCATTTTTTGGTTAATATTCAACTCGAACCGTTTCATAATGCCATGCAGGAACTCGAAAATACACAACTCGAACCACTAAATTCGCATAACACGAAACCATTGATGAAAGGCGTCGGGAATGCTGGAATCCAACTGGATTGCGAATGGAAACGAAGTTTTTTTTCGTAAAAATTTATCGAAAATTCTGAAATTTTGTAGGTGGTTCGAGTTGTGTATTTTCGAATTCCCACCCGATGGTTCGAGTTGAATATTAACCTTCGGAACATGTCGGAACGAATTAGTGATGCTATTAGTGGCACATTGGTGATCTCAAAAATTTCGGAACGAATTAGGGGAAGCCCTTAACGAGGACTTTTGCTCTCCCCTCCCTTTGTATATAAAAAACGAAAAAGTTGAACAAATTTTGAGAGCAACCTTTCAAATAAAATGCCAACGGATATAAAACGAATGCCAAAAAAAATTTCGCGTTATAAATTTTAGACATACAAACATTTTGGGACAAAGCCAATAAAATTTTATTTTTTAAATTGATTTTTTTTAAAGCAACAATTTAATGAAAATTACGCAAAAATTCGTTCGAGGCAAAAAGTACAGGGGGGCAAAGTCCTGACATTGTCAAAAACGCTGAAAAAGTGTTTTCTCGTCCAGAATTGTCGAGAAAACACGTTTTTGAAATGTCAAGACTTTTGTCCTCTTGGTGAGGACTTTTGCCCCCTCCCTCTGTAACTACATAGTCGGGTACTATCACCCATTTTTTCGCTCTCTGCCCCCATCAAGCGTGTTTTCATTTCTCAGATTTCTGTAATTTTCACGTGTTTTTTGTATTGTAATTTTTAATTGTAAAAACTCTTAGCTCGTTTAAAATGGCTGACGAATTAGGAATGGATACCGAAGCTATGGAAGAAAATGAGGTTGAAGAAGGCAAAACAAAAAGTAAAAAGGTGGTGATTTTTACTTTAAAATTTTTCATTTTTTCGAAATGAATAATTTTGTGATTTTTTAAATTATCAGCTCTAAAACAACTTTGTTTTTATATTACTGTAAAAAATTGTCAAAAAATTTATTTTTGACAGAATTTTTTTGATATCTTCATTTTTGGTAAAATTTGATCTTTGTATTTTTTAACCCTTAACACTAATTTTTGGTGCAATTTTACAGGGTGGGCCAAAAAAAGTGGCTTTTTGTGATTTTTTGGGACCCACATCGTATGGATTTCCGTTATAACAGAAATTTTTTTTACAAGTGTTTTACAAAGTTATCATTCGTGATCTCATGAACAACTTTTTAGGACATCACTTTTTGTGAAAAATTTTCTGTTATGAAAAAATCCTTATGAACCGAGTTCCAAAAAATTTCAAAAGCCACTTTTTTGGCCCATCCTGTACTACCAGTGCCGTATTCAGGATTTTCAAAATCTGCAATTTGAAGATTTTTAAAATGAAACATACGTATTCGGATAGCCCACATATAGTAGTTTGAAGGCGATTTTTAGTCGAAAAAACCCCTTGGCTGTAGAGTCAAAAATCTTAAAAATCGCCAAAGTCGATTTTCTGAAAAATCGATTTTTTATCACGCGCTAATTTTGCGCCCAAAAGATTTCTCATAAAATTTGGGTAGAGAGGCTAGTTGACGATTTTTGATGAAAACGCCCGGAACACTTAGATTTTTAGCCTCAAAGTTTTGCCTGAGCTCAAAAATTGAAATTTTTGAGTTCAGGAAAAACCTTGAGGCTAAAAATCTAAGTGTTTCGGGCGTTTTCATCAAAAATCATCAACTAGCCCTCATCTATCCAAATTTTCTGAGGAATCTTTTGCGAGAAAAATTAGCGCGTGAAAGATTTGATTTTTTCGAAAATCGACTTTGTCGATTGTTGACCCTACAGCCAAAGGGTGAGATCAAAAAATTTTTTCGACTAAAAATCGTCGCCAAACTCATATGTGGACTATTCGAATATGTGTGTTTCATTTTAAAAATCTTCAAACTGCAGATTTTGAAAATCCTGGATATGACCTTGTTTACTATTTTTTTAAGGTCTATATACCCGGTGTAAGCCGTCCATTAAAAGAAGGTGAAGAATGGGAGTATGATCCGAGTGTGTATCGTATTTTCCATACCTTTGAAACAAGTATGTTTTGATTTTTTTTGTTGAAATTTTTTGATTTAAGATCTCCCATGCCTCAGCTTTGACGTTATTTCGGACTCATTAGGAGAGAATCGATCAGATTTTCCACTAACTTGCTATTTGGCATCTGGTTCTCAGACTACTCGACCAAAAGATAATGAACTTGCCGTGATACGATTATCTAATATTTATGGCACGGAAAAAGAGGCATGTTGAAAAAAATTTTGTGTTTGCCTTTTGAATTTATCAAAAATTCGATTTTCAGGAGCTGGATGATGATGAGAGCGATGAAGAGGAGGACGAAGAAGAGCAGCAAAAGAAAGAGCCTATAATGCATGCCGCGATTATACCACACTTTGGTGGTATCAATCGATTGAAGGTAGAGAAATTGGGAGCTACTAACACAATAGGGGACGGGGAGACCACTCACGTGAAAAATTTTCAAACTTTTTTTCTGGTAATGACTGAGGTAAAAACATGCGGGGAATCCGAATTTGACATTTTCAAAGCGACCATGTGTGGAAATGACGATGTTTAGAAAAAACGCTTTCCTGCTTCAGGGACCGCCTGTGTATTGAAGCGAAAAGTCGAAAAAATCGCATTTACGTTTGAGGAATCGATGAATCAATACGAAATTCCGCATTTTTGCTACTTTCACTTCAATACACAGGCCTTTCCTGAATCAGGAAAGCGTTTTTCGCCTTGAAAATGTCAAATTCGAATTCCTCGCATGTTTTTACCCCTAGAGGGGTTATTTCCAAAAAAATTTTTATTGGCTGGCCCCCTATTGTGTAGTAGCTCTAGAAATTGTGCGTCTGATTGTTGAAACGCGAAAATTTTTAGTGTGAAACACTTGGTGCGAGTTCAGTATGCGCAGTTTGGAACGACCAGGGCAAAGTTCAAATTTGGAACTTGTCGAATTGTTTGACAGAAGTGGACAATCTGAGCCAAGACGAAAAGGCTAAGACTAACTTGGTGAAAATGCCCAAAGAGAAGCCGTTATTTTCATTTGTTGGGCATGGAACAGAGGGATTTTCGTTGGGTTGGTCGCCGTTGAAATTGGGTACTTTGGCTTCTGGCGATCGAAGAAGCAGGGTTAGATCAAAAATTGAAAAAAACTTAAATTTTTTTAAACTCAAAATTGAATTTTAATTATCAAAAATTGAAAAAATCTTATTTTTGAGTTCAAAAATTAAATTTTCGTAATCTCAAAAATATAATTTTTATAATCAAAAATTGAAAAAAAATTTTCAGATCTTCATTTGGCATATGGGCGAAGGCGGACAATGGGTGGTTGATCAAATGCCCCTCAACAAACACGAAGCTTCCGTTGAAGACGTCCAATGGTCCGCCACAGAAGAGGCGTTGTTGGTGTCTTGTTCAGTAGATCGTTCCATCCGACTGTGGGACACTCGTGCCCGCCCGGCTGATGCTTGTGTGCACACGGTGGCGAACGCTCATGACAAGGACGTGAATGTGCTCTCATGGAACAAATTCGACCCACTCTTGGTGACTGGAAGTGATGATGCGGTCTTGAAAGTTTGGTCGCTGAAGACTATTCAGTATAACGAGCCAGTTGCTCGTTTCAAGCACCACAATGGACCTATAACGTCAGTGGAATGGAACCCGAATGAATCGACCACTTTAATGGCCTCAGGTGTGTATAGAAAAATTATTTTATGCATAAGTTATGTAAATTTGGGATGTTAAAAATCCAAAAATCAATTTTTGGACTCCAAAATTGATTTTTGGAGTCAAAAAATGGATGGTGAAAATTCAAATTTGAACTAAAAAATTGATATTTTGAGTTCAAAAAATTGACTTTTCGATTTTTTGAACCCAAAAATTGATTTTTAGAGCCGACATTGTATGTTGAAAATTCAATTTTGAACTCAAAATTGATTTTTTTTAACGCTAAAATGATTTGTACAAAAATCAATTTTCGAACTCGATTTTTTAGGCGAAGACGATCAAACAACGATTTGGGACTTGGCAATGGAAGCAGAACCGGGGCAAGAAGATCTAGCCGACGTACCACCTCAGCTACTCTTTGTGCATATGGGTCAAAAAGAAGTGAAAGAAGTCCACTGGCATAAGCAAATTCCTGGCCTAGCTTTCACCACGGCTCTGAATGGCTTCAATCTGTTTAGAACTATCAATGTTTGATATCAACTTGTTGAGGACTACTATAGACTATGAAAATTTTTGTTGTCTGTTATTGTTATAATTTTTAAATTGTCGGGTGAATAAATAAATTTTTGCTTGTTTATGCCATGATGTGTATATTTGTTAATGAAGTCTGTACAAAATTTGATTTTTAACATCCAATTTCGTTTAAAAAAATCAATATTGAGCTCAAAAAATTATTTTTGAACTCAAAATTGATGTTAAAAATCAAACATCAGGAGCTATTATGGATCAGGGGGTCACACTAGGATCAAAAATTGAAAAAATTTATAATGACATTTAGGGATAATTTTATGCGAAAAATCCATTCCCGAAGCGTGAAAACTTTTGTTTGACCTTTAAAAATTGAAAAATATGTATTTTATCCATATTTTCACATTTAAAAATACGTATTTTTCAATTTTTAAAGGTCAAACAAAGGTTTTCATGCTTTGGGAATGCACGCGGTCGATTTTTCACATAAAATTTTAGTGTCAAGCTAATACTGATTCGAGCGAAATCAGGCAGAAATTACTTCCCCACACTTGTAAATGTATGGATACAGAGTGTCCCTAAAGTTCGTGCACATTATAATTTCATGAGAATTTTCTTCATGATAGAAGAACTTTCACAAAAAGTGATGTTCTACAAAATTGTTTCTAAGAGCACGACGAACAACTGTAGAAAATCATTTTTTGTGAAAAGTTCTTCTGTCATGAAGAAAATTCTCATGAAATTAATTAAGGTGTACGCGAACTTTAGGGAAGACATCCTGTATTTAATATGATAAAATAAATCAAAATTCGAGATAAGAATTTTTCGAATTATTTGATCAAACAGATGTAGATGGTGTGCTAATTTGAACATGTCTAGTTGTTTTCTTTTTTAGAGATTCTATCAGGATCTTCAGAAGGTATGTTTGGATATAATTCTTCTTTATAAAAGAATGCTATTGCATGGAAATTTCTTTGGAATTGTATCGATAGGACTTGGGAGTGACAAATTAAGAGATCGACTTCTTCTAAGTATTGGTTCTATAAAAACATTGGAGCTACTTCGGCCCTTATACTCCATTGAACGTGGTCTAAAATCGAAAAATTTTATTTTTCAAAAATGATCCTATTTTGGATAATTTTATGTGGGAAACACGTTGGCGATGTTATTCTTGCGTAACAATGCTTTCATTTTTTAGAAAATCGAATTTTTGCATACTAGTTTTTTCGAAATATGTACTTTCTTTGTTGATTTTCTAAAAAATAGAAGCGTTTTTACGCAAAAATAACATCGCCAACGTGTTTCCCGCATAAAATTACCCCTAATATGGTAATTTTTAAGAAAATTTTTCGATTTTAGATCATGTTCAGTGGTGTATAAGAGCCAGAGTAGCTTCAAACGTTTATCATTAAACGAATAAAGAAAATAATAGCAAATCCAGATAAAGGTTCAGGGTCTAATTTAAAAAAGAGAGCAAACTTGTCACAATCTTATGTGAACCACATATAAAAAAGTGTTGAATTTTTATAACAAAAAATTCGATTTTGAATGGAGTAGCTATGATAAAGAAATAATAATTCTTACTTAAGTTATTTTGTTCGGCTACAATAAAACTGTCCGAATTTGTACGCAAAGTTTGAGGATGTTGAGAAATATTAAAGAAAAAAGGTAAAGTTAGTCCCAATTCAGCACTTTTGATCAAATTTGCATGTAAAATACGGCTTTTCTCGGAATTTGAACGAGCGAAGACTTGAAGGGGAGGCTACAAACAAATCTTGAATTATTGGGTTGGTGCTATAGTCCGAAAGGAACCCACTTTTTTGAAATCCCGGGTCCGGGGTCCCATTTAGGTCCAGGACCCATAGGTCCTTGGATCCCTGGTCCTGGACCCCATGGGATCTGTGGGTCCAGGACCCCAGCGTCGCAAAAGGTATTTTATTTCACATTAATAATTTACAAAACATTTTCAGCCCATTTGCATCATAAATTGTAATCGCAATTCGTTCCAAAACGATCACTAATAGGCCGCTCCGACGTCGAAACGGCGTTCCGACACGCAAATTTCGAGTTCCGACGTCGGAGCTAAAAAAATTTAGCTCCAAGCGGAATTCGAACCCGAAAAATCAAAAAGTCCATTTTTTGGAACTTATGCACTTCGCCCCCCTCCCAAAATTCTGATCAGTGCAGTTCGGCTCCCCCCCCCCCCCCAAATTCGCATAAATCAAACATTTTGGGGGGGGGGCGAACTGAACTGACCAGTGCAGTTCGGACCCCCCCCCCCAATTTTTGGGAAGGGGCCGAAGTGCATAAGTTCCCTTTTTTTTCAAAAACGGCCAAAAATATTTTTATCACGTAGATAATTTTCGGTAAAATCTCTTTATTTGTGAAACAAGCTAATTTTTTGCAACTCGTTAAAGTGATATTTTCACTAGGAGAACTGCAAATGGGCTGAAAATGTTTTGTAAATTATTAATGTGAAATTAAATACCTTTTGCGACGCTGGGATCCTGGACCCAAGACCTCGGCCCCCATGGGGTTCCGGGACCCATAGGATCCGAACCTCATGGGTCCCGTACCCATTTTCAGACTATGGTTGGTGCATAATTAGTGCGGATATATATTATTTTTGCCTTTTGTGTCTTAGAAAAATTGGCTTTTCGTCCAATTTTTTTATAAGCCCATTCTTTACTATTTTAGCAAATAAAATACGTGTCGATAGCTGGGCTGTAGCGGAACAGGTTTAATGTCGGAATTGTCTAGTACGGAACGGAACTAGAACCGAGAAAAAAACCGAAAATTTAGTCGATATCCATATTCACATACGTCATATTATGCTCTACCACTTTGAGAAAAACTGGAAGGCTGCCCAGTCTTTTCGCGACCTCAAATGAGCTTTTCGATGAGGAAACAATCAGCCAAAGCCAAGTTGAAAAATGGTTCAAGAAGTTCAAATCGGGCGACACAAACCTGGAGGATGAAGAAAGAAGAGGTCGACCATCCGATTTCGACTATGCTGCCTTTTTGGAGACCGTGGAAGAGGATGAAAATTTAACGACAAAGAATGTTGGCCGAGAAATTCGACGTCGACTACTCCACCATCGTCAGGCACCTCAAAAAGCTCGGCAAAGTGTGGAGCATAACAAAGCCGAGCGAGTCCATATTTTTACGAAATTGCTTTAACGGAATGAACAAAACCCCTTTCTCCAGTTCCTGGTTGCCGGCGACGAATCATGGCTCCTGTTCAAAAACATCAATAGAAAAAGGTGTGCGTTAACTCTGGCCAGATCCCAAAAGGCATTGTAAAGGACGTACGCTACAAAAAGGCCATGTGGTATGTTTGGTGGGATCGATCCGGCATTATCCACAGGGAGATCAGGGCGAATGGATTTTGCTATTAGTGGGATTTCTTCACTTCGTTGCCCGCGGAATTGACCGACTGCCATACAAATGGGAAGCAGCAATTGAGTTGGATAGTGGTTATCCTCCATAATGATCATTTGATTATGTTTTTTCATTGTTTTTACGATAATTTATTTAAATAAAGTATAACAGCAAAAAACCGCATTAATTATGCACCAACCCAATATTTAAAAAATCTTACATAAAGTAATTTC
>JAQGCP010000427.1:0-17148 GCA_034699885.1 Acrobeloides thornei
TTACTATATTTTTATTGATTCCTTATTTAATGAACTGTTTAATTCATATGTCTCAGGTGAAGAATGGAAGCATGATCGTATTATTGATGCACTTTCCACCAAGTTATCATTTATTGGTTGAAATTTTAGCCTTGTTGTATTTTGTTAAGCCATATAGGGAATTTTTTTGGAAATTCCAAAGCTCTTTATTTATATAAACAAAAGAGTCGTGAAAAAGATTTTACAGAATTTCAGTATGGTAAAAAAATTCAGCACAACTTCTTGATCTTTCAGTAATACTTGAACCTCAAAATTGAGACCAATTTTTTGGACAACAATTAACAAATCTGAGTATTGAACCCGCGACCTTTCGGGCAATAGCCAAATACTCAACCTACTGCGCCACTGAGGCTATCTATTATAATATTAGGTTTATGCTGGATTTTAACTAAAGGAAGAGGTGACAATAAATTTTTCCTACATGCATCGTATAGAGCAGGATTTTTTCCCCTGAAAAATCAACTTTTCAATTTCACTCCAAAACATCTGGAATATCGTTTTTTATATAAGGATTAGTACTAACTAATCCTGATTTTTCCGCCATACGACCACGCAGGGATGCATAAAAAAAGTTATATAAGGATCCACGTTTCTTGTCGTTTCAATGTACATGTTATCTGATTCAATAAAAGTTCCGTGGTAGCCAAAAAAAATGAAAATCAGGATTAGTACTAATTATATAAGGATTAGCACTAACTGGACATTGAAACGAAAAGAAACATGGATCCATATATAGCTTTTTTGATGCGTCCCTGCGTGGTCGTATTTTTTTCATGCCAGGTATTTTCATGCCACTCGAAAAGCCCATCTTTACTATCAAAAAATTTATTTAAAGAATAACTGATCCAAAAGTTCGGACAATGGCTCATCAAAATCTAATGAATATCGATGTAGTCTCATATGTTTCCTTTTCATCAAAGCCATTTGTATGTAATTTTGGCGCGTATCTGCGGCAATTTGAGCGAGTCTAGGAATTAGACTCAAAATTTCGAGGTATCTTTTTGCTCCACATTCTTCTCCCATATTCGCTTGAAGGTATTTCAACAACAAATTGGCATACGATTCTCGATGTTCGGTTAATAATCGATTCCCTTGTTCAGAAATGCCTGGGATAGTGGAGTAGCAGTATATAATGGATTTAAGGAGGATGTATTCGACTAGATTTAAATTCGCATTTTCAATCGAATTCTCGTTCTGGCAATAGACTTTGTATTCAATTTGAGAAACTTCTCTGCAAAAATGGTTAAAGGTTTGTGGTTACTTTGTGAAAAAAATTTTCAGCAATCTTTGCGAAAATGACTTTTTTATGGTTAAGAATAAGCGAAAAATCGATCCCACGCATTCCCAAACATGAAAACGTACTTCTGGTCCGGTTTCGGGTATCCGTATCTCTCAATACCCCCTCCCCCCCTGCACTCCACAAGTCGAAAGTTGGTAATAAGAGTTGCAATATGGAACTGGAGGGTGTAAAACGGCTCATTACCTCGATTGAATCTGAAGTCTAAATTGGAAACATAGTCATCGATAAACAGCCCCATGTGTGCAATATTTGCGAGACAACAGTTATGAATACGGTTTTGATCTATGGCACAGACTGGAAAGGGTTAGAATGGTGGGGAGAGGGGGTATCGAGAGACCCGGATACCCGAAACCGGGTCACGGGGACGTTTTCATTCTTCGGAAATGCGTAAAATCGATTTTTCGCTAATTTTTAACCATAAAAAGTCATTTTTGCTGAAAAATTTTTTTTCATGAAATAACCAGCCCCCCTTTAATAAATTTCAGCAATCAATATAATTCTAACCTCGATTCGTCAGGGAAATTGGTTATTGCTTTCATGGGAATAAAGCCATCTGGATACACTAACACATTCATTCTATATTGAGCCGCATAAAAATACTCCATTAATTCCGAGTTAATAATAGCTACATATTCGAGAAGTTTAATCTAGAAAGAAAAAAATTCAACATGTTTAAAAATTAAGCTTAAGCTTAGATCTAAGCCTAGGCTTAGGCTTAAGCTTAGGCTTAAGTTTAGGCTTAAGCTTAGGCTTAGACTTAAGCTTAGATTTAAGCTTAGACTTAAGTTTAGACATGCACGAAGTTGCAAATTTACTTTGTCCTCTGAACTCAATTTATAAAAGAAAGGTAATGCTTTAACGGTCTCAATAGTTATGATAATGTCAACCACCAGCCAATTTCTCTTGTATCTTTTCGATAAGGTGTTCAACTCATGAAAAACATAGTCATAATTTTCTCGAAGATTATCCATGTTGATTGGCCAGTTTTTCGGCTTCTAAATTTATTCAACTTTTTTATTATTGAACCGGTTAATTTTAAAGATTTTACTTCATATTTGTGAGAATTGGCTAATTCTGATGGTTGTTCCAAAATCTCATGGATGCTCTCAAAATAAAAAGTTGGGTTATATTCAGATTCTCGGAGTTGGCGCACTTTAGCCTCCAAATATAACAAAGAATCGATTTCAGACCAATTAACTGAATTGGTAAAGGTTGGCTTTTTCTAAAAAGTTCTTTTAGACACCATGAAGCTTTTAAGTGGGGGGTAATTTTGATTACCCCCTTCTCACGCTTTTTACCGAAAGGACCCTCCCCCCTTTATCGAATTAAGATATAATCATATTTTTAAATTGCATGATCATACCACATTCGGTAATTGACAATATTTTTCCTCTAGCATTTGCTTTCTTCTAGTTAGATAAGCAACAATTTCGATAGCTTTTGCACTGCTCGGAAATTGAATAACTCTTGGATTCATCCCCGCTAATATACACTTGTCGAAACGGCATGATGGGCAAATTAAACCTAAAAAATACTCAAAATAACAGTAAATTCTCATACTTCCGAATATGTCACATGTTGGATTATATTTACATTTGACTCTATTCTCTGCAAGCACCATTCGACGGAAAAAAATCTTACATGCAAAGCAGCTTGGGGCACCTAAATTTTAAGGTTTGATAAGATAAAATTTAACTGCCTTAAAATCAAAATTTTGCGAGTTTTCATATACCTTGAACAGAGACCGAAAGGGATCTAACTTTTTGGTTACATAAGGACCTATGGATGTTGGACCTTAGCCCCCTCCCACGGCTTAGGGGGGGGGAGGGTCAAAGTACACGATTTGGGGGGGAGGGGGGTCGAAGTACACTTACTTTTTTTACATTTTTCCTCGTTAAAAAACGTCGGAAATTTTGGTTTTTCGGCTATATTCACTTCCCACATTTACAAAAAATATTTTTTTACTATTTTTCTCTATACTGAGTTGCGTCGCCATTTTTCGCGGCTTTTTCTTCGGTTCAGCTCCGCCGGAGGGGGTTCGTCTCAAGATGGGTTAAGATTTTGAGGGGTTACATTTTTGCGAGGTTAAAGAGCGCTTCGTGACGCGCCCTTTAATCCCCCCTCATCGCTCGCTCATCCCCTTCTGTTGGGCCATGCTGGGTCGAAGAAAAACATGCTGCGAAAAAAGACTCGGAGGTCACACGACCTCAGGAGCAACTATCGTAAAAAATTTTAGGTTTGCACTTTTTGTTGATTTTCTAGAGGCCTCGGAAGCGAAAATCTAAGTTTTTGTGAAAACGCGTATATCTCGGCAACAGTGACGTAGCCCGTAGCCACAGGGGGATACCATGGGTACCCATACCCCCCCCCCTTACGGACCGAAGACCCGAAAATAAAAAACATAAGAGCCCCCTTATGATTTTTTTAGAAAAAAGGCTTGGTACCTCCCCCCATCCCTTAAAGGCTTAGTACCCCCTTAAAAATTTTCTGGCTACGTCACTGCTCGGCAAGGAAAAAAGTTTGGACCAAGATTTTTAAAAAATTAGTTCCATCCTCTAAATAATGTAAAAATTTTTGAATTTGCTCTTTTTGATAACTTTATAAAAAATTTTTAACCTTCGCCATTTTTCGTGAAAAAACTTGTTATGACGAATAATTACATATATTTATAAAAGTCAGCATTTTTTCATATAGCTGGCCTAATTCTTCATGGACGCTTGACTATTGTCGAAAAAAAATTTATCGAAAGATCTTTTATGTAACGAGATATCGAGTGCGGAATTTATCCCCAAATTTTTGCCCTCCGATATAATTGTTAAATTTTTACTTACCATAATGAGAATATTGCGTCGGAGCTTCACATACAGCACAAGAATTCAAAATATTAGGATTCTTTCGTTTTCTAGTCGTTTTTTTCACCAGTTTGGAATCTTCTAAGATAGATTCTTCTAATTGTGAGATAGAATCCTCTAATATTAACATTATTTCAAGCAAGCTTAGACCCGATAAAATAAAAGAAGGTGATCCATTGAACTTAGAAAGAAAGATTTTTAATCTCTCGATTTGTTGCTAAGTAACAAGGCTTAATTTCCTTATATAAATAAATATAAAAAATTACCCAAGGAAAATCATTTTACACACAGTGAAATAAAGTTCAAACATTTCTACCTATCTAAAAGCAAATTATACGCGTTGCCATGCTTTCAGAATGGCAAATTTGTTTTATGAAAATAGTGTTATTTGTTCTAAGAGAAGAAATAAGTTCTAAGAATTATTTTAAAGGTAAAATGAAATTAGATAGGCTTTGTATCGTTTTTGGATTCGAAAGGTTTTACGTATCTACAGGGTGAATCAGAAAAAAGGACGCTATAACTTTCGTCACTTTTTATGTTCGCCACGTTGCCAAAAAGCTATAACTTTTGCAACATACTTTCGCCGTTTATTGACACAAAAGTGGCGAAAGTTACGTGACGAAAGTTATCTTGGCGAAAGTTATCGTCGCGAAAATTACGTGGTGAAAGTTACATGGCGAAAGTTATCTTGGCGAAAGTTAGTGTGGGAGATTCGTGGCGATTTTATTCGGGAAAATCGAATTTTCATAAATGAATATTGTAGCAATTTTTATAACTCATCGAGACGAATAAAATGTTACTAAAATTATTCAATTTGAAAATTGTTTTAGGTTATTGAAACGAAAACCCTGATTTCATGTTTTCGTTTCAATAACCCAAAACAATGTTCAAATTGGATAATTTTAGTGTCATTTTCTTCGTCTCATTTAGCTATAAAAAATTGTTACAATGTTCATTTTATGGAAATTTAAAAAAGTGATGCAAAAATCGGCAATTTGTAAAAGTACAACTGCGCCGAACAAGCCGAACGGGGCACTGAACACGCCAAAGGGTCTCAATTAGGCTTAGGCCTACGCCTATCTCGAAAACTACAACGATTCAGAACATGCCGTAAAAACAAAAAATGCTCCATTTTTCATGATCTTTCCGAATATATCATTTTTCATATGATTGTAACTTACTGAACGGGTCCTTTAAAGTCCGTAGAATATTGTAGGAAAAGAAATTAGTTAAATTCATTTAGTTTTCGCCGAGATATTGCAATTTTTATACACCTATCGCTTTTTCAGGACGAATTTTTTTTAAATTGCACAGTGTATAAAAAATTTTTTAGATTGGAATATGTTATTAGCATTGTAAGAACCTGTTTTTTAATGATTTAGCAAGATTCTTTTTTTTCTCCACTTTCTCCACTTTCTCCACGGTTCGCCGTGATTATGCAATGCATGAGTTCTAATTTTCAGATTTTCATACTTTTATTATTTATTGCAGCAATTTGCATAATTTTTGCAATTTATGATTTTTCATATTTTGACTCAAGAATCATATCTTTTGAGAAAAAAATTTTATTTAATAAGAACACAAAAATATTGGATGAAGTAGATATTTCACTTGAAAATGGGTCTATAACTTCTAAATTAGTAGAAGATCCATCTTTGTTGGCGCAACAGGAAGAAAAAATTATTTTGGGCTGGACTAAATTTGTGGGAAAAACTTTGGAAGGATATTTTAAAGAGGGCACAAAAGATTGTGTTTCGAGTTGTGTTTTGAAGGTTAAAGATTTGAACAAGTGTCCATATAAATGCAGGATTAGCAGCAATCACAAGTAAGGTTGATAAACTCTGTTTCATGAAACTTGATCGAATTCATGATTTGCGATTAGTTGAGCCAATCGTGTCAATAAACACGATTTTAATGATGTCATCATGCATCCCTGCGTGGTCGTTTTTGGCGAATTTTCACCATTTTTCTGCAGTTTTCAGGTTGCAGGAGTGCGCGCAATCAATTTCCCGCATAACATTACCCCTAAATGGGTAATTTCCGGAAGAAAATAAAAAATTATTTTTGCCGAGTTTAGTCAACGTTAAGTGGCGGGAACCAGGGGAACTTGCTCCGAATTAACGCTCAAAAGCTTTTATTTATTGATTGATAGACCCAATATTTATAGTGATCTCAAAAAAGCCAAGCTCATAGTCTACCATGATGGTGAAATCAATACTAATGATTTACCCCACATTGAATCCAACCAAATAAATATATTTTTCACTCAAGAATCTCCATACCACGGCGGAAAATACAAAAATGTATCTGCAAACTTTTTCAATGCCACTATGACTTATAGATTGGATAGTGATGTTGTCATCCCTTATGATAAATTTGAACCTATCGATAAGAACACAAAAGATGATGAGAGATGGACTTGGCAAGAAGTAAGTAAAATTAGTTTTTTATTTTTTGCTGAAACTGAATTTTTAGGTCAAGAAAAAGGTGGGTAAAAAGTCAAAAACGGTGTTACAATTTGTCTCGCATTGTAGTAGCCCTTCAAAAAGAGAAAATTATATAAAAGAATTGGCAAAATATATTGATGTAAAGATTTATGGACGGTGTAGTGCAAATAGTGATTGTAATCAAGAATGTGAAAAAAATGAAATTGGTTAGTTTTTAGGGGGGGCAAATTTTCTAAATCAATTTTTTGACTCAAAATACAGGGTGGCTCAAAAGATTCATTTTTTAGGGACACCCTGTAATTTAGCAATAACACGGCCGTCGGTTACAACGGTATCTTCTGAGCCTGAATTTCACCCTGAGCACAATGCTCAAAAAATTTTTTGAAAAAAAGTTGACTTTGGGGGGGGGGGAGTTGGGCCTCATCGAGCAGATGCCAGTTGGTGACATAAAATCTCTACCAAGGCTTAGACCTAAGCTTAGACTTAGGCCTAGGCTTAAGCTTAGTCCTAGGCTTAGAACTAGGACTAAAGGGCCTAGGCTTAGGCCTAAGCTTTGACTTAGGCCTAAGCTTTGACTTAGGCCTAGGCTTAGGCTTAAGCTTAGTCCTAGGCTTAGAACTAGGCTTAGGCCTAAGCTTAGACTTAGGTCTAAGCCTACGCTTAAGTCTTGGTAGAAATTTTTATGTCACCAACTGTCAATTTCTCCAGTTTGTGATATAAATCTATATCACCAACTGGCAGATATTTATGTCACCAACTGGAATCTGCCCGCCTCATCTTTGTGTGAGCCTTGTTTGAAAATCGACGATTTTTTGTAATTGGAATATCTCTTCGTAGAAATTGAATTAAGTGCTTACCACTCATTTGAAAGCTGAGAATCTGCCAAAATTTTTTCGAAGTGAATTTTTTCGAAATTTTTCAAAATTGCTGCCGTTTTGGGTATCCCAGTATTTTTTCTTAAGATTAAGCCTAAATCGGCTGATTTGGTGTACTCGAGGGTTTTTGGCTATGGAGAACTCAAATCTAGCACTCGAACCAAAAGTTGTTTGGTTGAGCTATTTATACCTTTTCTAGGCATCCCTGCGTGGTCGTTTTTGGCGGGAAATATTTAAGATCAGGCAAATTTTTGTGTATTGAAGCGATCACATGATTAAAAGCAATATCTTTTTTGCTTCAATGCACCTCATTCAGGCCAAATGAGCATTTTCAGATTTCGAGAATGCGTGCATTCGATTCCCTGCATAAAATTACCTCAGAAACTTTGGTTTTCCCATCGATTTCCTTCAAAAATTGAAAAAATTTTCAATGCACAAAAAATCTCTGATTCAGGGTTAAACGAGCATTTTCAGGATTCGAGAATGCGCGCAATCGATTCCCCGCATAAAATTGCCCCCGTAGGTCTTTTTTAGAAATAGTAAAAAATTTGGGATCGTTCTTTACAGGGGCCGGGAAACTTTTTTAGGATTGTGGTTGGAAACAGACTCTAAGCTAAGTCTAAGCTACCCTATCCTACCCTACCCCACCTAAACTTGCTTTGAAAAATCCATTTTAGATCAATACATGTTTTATCTATCATTCGAAAATTCCATATGCAAAGATTATGTAACAGAAAAATTTTGGCGCTTAAAACAACTTATTGTACCTATAGTTATGAATCGTGAAATTCATCAACATATTGCTCCAAACGGCTCTTTTATAGCTGCTAGTGATTTCAAGTCTCCAAAAGAATTAGCTAATTTTTTGAAGCAATTAGCATCAAATAAAGAGGAATACATAAAGTGAACTTTTCAAGTTTTTATAATTTATTGAAGATTTTTTAGATATTTTAATTGGAAGAAAAATTATAAAAAGACTCCTGCTACGGTTGATACCTTATGCGAACTTTGTAAACTTGCTCATATTCGTAACAAAGCTAATATAGATGATATAAAAAGGTGGTGGGAGGCTGATTCAAAATGTATTAATGATTATGGAAATCAGTTGTTATGATAGAAATAAATTTTTTAATGCGTTCTACTTTTTCTTGACACAAATTTTATTTGGCACAAATGATACTACACGCCACTGGGCTAATCGGACAGGGCTGGCCATTCCTGAAAATTCGCATAAATTGCATATATTGACATGAAAGCACTAAGTAGACATATGCAAAATTTAATGAAAATCGAAAAAACTTTAGATTCATCCGGGATCCGAAACCGAGCCCATTGACGCCTTATTTTTGATTATCTACATTCTTAGCCATTCGGCCATAACAGTTTGTTCCCATTCCCACTTTTTTGCAAGTTTCGGATACCGATGTTATAAAGGTACATAATAAAATGACATGAAAAAGTGCAACAGATTCTATTTTTGCAACTTATACACATGATTTTTGCGACTTATGCACATGATTTAAATTTTGATTGATTGATTTAAATTTCGCTTCATAAGATCAGCAACACTATGCATCTGTTTAAAATGTAAAATTTTTTTTTGCGTTGGTGTGAACCTATCCCAAAGATCCTGTACAATACACACGGCGCAGTAAAATTCGAAAAAATTTTCCTATGATGTTTGATCAATCGTTTCAATACGCAACCTTTTATTGCAATTCAGGCAATATTTTCTCTATAGATTTTATTTGTTAGAAAATTTTTGAATTCCACAATTAAAAACGTATAAACTTTTTTTCCTTCAAGCCATTTTTGATGATTTTGGTCTAAAAATTTTCCTCAAATGTTGGAAGATAAAGTTATAGATCGATTTTTGTCATTTGACACATTTTTGTTGTTGAAATCGCGTATTTTAGTGAAAATTTTAAAGGTTTTTCAAGGACCTTATGAGTCGATTTACGCGTCAGTGGGAAACGTGTGGGCCCATTCAATAAATTAACAAAACAACCAAATTATCAACTATGTAATAAACTGTTCTTTTAGCCACTAATCAAGTACTAGAGCTAACAGACTTCGAGATTTATAACAAATTTCACAAAACAAAATAAAAACAATAATAAACTTTATTCTCGAAAGTCCACGACTAACTAACTAACTAATCAATATATAAAAAACACAATATCGACAATTTACTAAAGTGTCCAAATTTCAGAACTTTTGTTCTGGATTTGTTGAAAATCGCGTATTTTTCGAAAATACTCGAAATTTTGACACAAATTTAAGCCAAATTCAAGTAAAAATCGACTCGATTCACTAAAAAAGTGTGGCCGGATATTTCGTATGGTCGAGCTACCGAAATTTTTCTTTCAGAAATCCTTAGAAAGTGACTTTCTAGGGGTAAGTTTATGCGAGGTATCGATTGCGCACATCAAAAAATTCTGAAAAAATTTTCCGGGGGTCAAAAAATGAAAAAACTTGCGTCAAAATTAAGGGTTATAAGTTTTAACCCCAATAAAATCATTATTAGGGGTAAGAGTAATTTTATGCGAGGAATCGATTGCGTGCATCGAAAAATTCTGAAAATTTTATTCAGGATCAAAAAATTGAAACCGTGTTTTTTAGCTATTTTGATTAAGTACAATCCAATGAGGGGTCTTCCGAAAAAATTTTATGCTTCAGAACGATAGAGGAAGTTGTGAGAAAACTTTTAATAGCATAAATTTTGCGAAATGACAATAAAAAGTTGAAATTTTCTTGACCGGCTCTCTCAGCCGCAATTGAACACGCAATAAGATCTTATTTTGATGTAGCTTGAAAAATTGATGATGAACTGCCTCAAATTTTTTTACATAATTGTTTAGGACAATTTATTCTAGCGTTCTACCATTCGTTTTTAAAAAATTTCCTGTCGACTATTTTTGGCCATGGTGTGGGAGGGGATGCTGATACGTCTCCCGGCGAGGAGAAGGCTCAAACAAATTCGAACTTTGATAAATTTAGGCATTCCCACTATTTTATGTCATGGTGACTTGTGGACGATGAACATTCTCTGGAAACTTCGTCCAGATGATACACAATCGA
Organism: Acrobeloides thornei; assembly: GCA_034699885.1. Classification (NCBI taxonomy): domain Eukaryota; kingdom Metazoa; phylum Nematoda; class Chromadorea; order Rhabditida; family Cephalobidae; genus Acrobeloides; species Acrobeloides thornei. The sequence goes on from JAQGCP010000427.1 coordinate 10,595, forward strand.
ATGAAATCAGAGCTATTATTGACGCACAAGTGGCTTTTGAAGGTATAAAACCATTGTTTCGAAATTTTATATCAAGCATCATATTTGTAGGCAATCCAGCTTTTGACATGGCTCGACTTATGACAATATGCACTGATGCTGAAGTGCGAAGGGAGCTCGAAACGATGATTTTTGATCATTATTATCAAATTTTAACTGAAGAATCTAAGAAATTAGGAAGATCTGTCTCATTTACGGTTGATCAGGTACAAATTTAGAGAGACCCCTTAGCTATTCCACTGTACTTCCCCCCCCCCAATATTCACAAATAGAAATGTGTTGAAAGTGTGGCCAATCATTGACGCTTCATCCGATTAAAAAAATTTCAAAATCCATATTTTAGTTCAAAACCGCTTACAAATATGCCATGATTCATGAAACAAAAAATTTACTATGTATGACAAATTTTTTGAATTCCTTGTCACCCAAAGAAGAACCCGAGTTAAGTATTCATAATGCTCGAGTGGAGAAAGTTGTTTTAAGAACGAGATTGGCATTAGAAGATGCGCTCAAAAATTTAAAAGAAATCGCACCAGAATTGTTAACTGTTTAGGGCATAGTAGATCTTTTTCAAATGTTCGAGCTTTACCGCTGAGCCATGCGTGTTTTAGTGAGAGCAACTTTTTTACTGACTTTTACGCCTTCTAGGATTGTTAAATTAAGATATTTTATTTTTAAGGTATAATAAAAACTTTTAAGGTATAATAAAATACAAAACAATAGAATAGAATAGAAAATAGTAGAAATAAATAAACTCAAATAAATATAATATTATGTTATGCCAAGACCTTGAAGATTGGCCTCTATTATCATTTCAAGCACATTGTCCAAAATCAATTGGACCTGATTCGTATCTGTAGCACATGTTTGGTGTATATAAATTGTCTTATCGGGATTTGCATTTAATTTTTCGAATTTTCTTTCAAAAAATTGGATTTGTTCATCGTAGGAGTTGGTGCCTAAAATCATGTTTTATTTATAGGAGTTAGAGCCTAAGATCAGGAGTTGGAGCCAAGATCATGTTTAGTGCACGTCGTTTAATGACGTATGGCAGGTGGATAAAGAGTAGTGTAAAATTAACCTAATTTTAGAGTGTACTTAAAATTTACCAAAGTAGTCAGGGAAACAGATTTTGATAGTTTTCTTTTTTATCTTTTCTTCGAACAAGTCTTTCTTATTTAAAAACAATATTATTGAAGTATTAATGAACCAGCAGCTGTTACAAGTTGTAGCGAACAGACGCATTGACTCTAACATGCGATTCTAAAAAACTTGTACTTTAAAAAAATATTATTACGTTTCACTGAGAGAATAAAAGCTGGAATCGATAGTCATATGACAAGGACATCGGTTTTTCAACTTGTATAAGACCGTCAGAATTAAAAGTTTTTTGGACATTTCTTAAAAACGACCAAAAAACCAAGTTTTTTGAAATAAAAATTTTTTTAAACGGCATTTTTTCAAAAAAAATAGACAATAAGTACGTGGCGAGAATCGAGGGACATGGTTGAGATTCTTTAAAGAATTTATATTTTGACGACCTTTTTTTGTCTACGCACTATGTGCGTCGAAACATAAAAATAAAATAAAATTACAGTTGTATCATCTTCTAACAAAACTTGATCAAATTCACTGATGGCAATAATAAAAATAATCGCATGCACGTCTTCGAAACAATGGATCCATTTTTTACGCTCAGATCTTTGGCCACCAACATCGAAGATCCTAAAACAATGTAAATTTATTTTATATTTTATTATAAGCTTCTCACCGAAAATCATAATTTTTTATCTTAAAGTTCATCTGGACGATACCCGTAGTCTGTTTTCGAACTAGCAAAATATCTTGTTCTGTAGGCTCATATTCTGGCTTTGCTATTCTTTCCAGTGAGTTTAGGAAGCTAAAAATTTAAGATATGATCAAATTCACCAAGTCAAGTTATTCCTGTTGACACTTAGCTGGGACACCCTGTACACTTTTTGCCATTGCACATTTTTCACAGAAAATTTAAAATTGTTTGTTACAATTTTTGATACTTAGTGAATTTATTATTAAGTTTTAATTTAGCCAATCTTTAATATTTGCTGTTGTGATTTTTGAGTGTAAAGATAGATTTCATAATTTTCCTTTTTTAGTTCGTACCAACCAAAGGTTATTAGTGATGTTAATTAAATTTTGCTTTAGACTTTTCGGGGCTCATTTTTAAGATGGTTACTATAAATAAGCATAATAAATTGAGCGACCTACAAGTTTAGAAAAGCTTAAACCACATTTTGACTAATATACAGAGTGGATGAAAATTGCACTTTTGTTATACCTAGGGAGGGGATCTAAAATGGACCCCTTGCCCAAGGGCATAGTTAAGGGGTCAGGTATGGGGGCACTTTCCCAAAAAAGACTGATTTTTCCTAAAAACCGTTCCCCGGTGCCCTCCCCCACGCCGTAAAAGATGCAAGTTTACTCCTATACCCACAACATCGCAATAAATTTTTTCGGTCTTGGTTGAAAAAATGGTTTAGTGTCCTTTTTTGGTCATCAACTCTGAGGGGAGAAAGGGTGCAAAATTTTCGAAGTTTCTCCTTTACCTCCCTCCACCCCGCAAATTTTTGGGAAATATGGACCCCCTCCTGGCCAAGATATGGCTTGTGTGATTGTTGTGACTTTTTTTCTTGAAAATTATCCCTTTATGGGAAATTTTATGAGGGGGAATCGAATGCTATCATTCTTGAACCCATAAAATGCTTCTCTGGACCTGATTCAGGGAAAGATGGTGATTTCTCATATTTTTATCTGGTAATCACTTTTCTGGAATTTGAACAACTTTACATTGGAACCCTAGCCTATAAACTGCAAATCTGTCACTTTAGCCACTCTACCATGGGCTCAAATGGAAAACCTTGTGTTATGGTATTTATTCTACTCGTCTCGTCGAGCTGAGTCAAATGGCATATCTCGTTTTTCAATTTTTGATTTTGCTCCAATTTTAGCAACAAAAAATGCCAAGGCTAATGATATAATTAAAAAAAGATAAGTTGAATTCATATCTTTTTCATGAACATTTTAAAAACCCTACTGTGAGGCACATTCAGGCAATTGAAATTCATTCCCACGCTCATACGTTTTGATTCGTAATGATGGATCTTTCCAAAGTTTGATCAAAGTTCTTGTTAATTCAGGTGAAAGAGGTTCAAATTCTTCTCTGGCATGTGCTAGCTCTCTGACGTTTTTCGCATCAAGCTATAAATTTTTTTATATTACTGAAAATTGAAAAATTATCCCCAGAAATCGTACTCGAATGAACCGATCATGCATATAAGTACATATGTTCAGAGCTATCAGAAAACTTGCCTTTGGTGCAAGTTTTACTTGCACCGAATTTTTCCGAACTTTTTTATTTTTGGCTAAAACATGTGTAGAACGACTAAAATAGTTGAAATAACATGTTTTTAGCAAAAATTGGGAGTGCAAGTAAAACTTGCCGGAAGTTGCATTTTTGCATCATGGGCAAGTAAAACTTGCCATGCAAAGTAAAACTTGTCATGCAAAGTAAAACTTGCCATGTAAAACTTGCCTTATATTTTTTTCGAAAATTTTCCAAAATAAGAGGGACCAAAAAAAAGAATCAACCCGGTCGCTCCGATGCCGGATAGAAAAGGGTGTGTAAGGATAATTATTTTTTGTGAGCGAGGAGCGTTGAATGATGTAGCATGATGTCAGTGGCGTAGCCAGAAAAAATTTTCGGGGGGGGGGTCACACATGTAAACGCATTTCGAAAAAAATGCAAAAAATTTTGCCCAAAAACGCGATTTTTGATCAAAAATCACCCAATTATTGAGATTTTTAGTCAAAAAATACAAAATTTGGACCAAAAAATGCGATTTTTTGTTTACTCCTCGAAATTTTCACCAGAACAATGAATATTGAACATTCCATTTTATTTGACGTCTATTGATTATCAAAAATTAAAGGCTTTTCGGTCCTTTCTATTGCGTTGAATGATATACTATTATGCTGTGTATGGAATTACTGATAAGTACCACATTGTCGGGCATTTAAACTATCGAAAGAGCATTTGATTCTCATTGTTTTGATCAGACTGACAGTTTACATAATTCAAGATGAACTCCAAATTTGTTCTTCTCTGTTTATTCGGCCTTATTGCCATAGCTAGTGCCGGCAAATTCTGTGATTTATGCCAGAAAATGGTGAACGATGAAATTACAAAATATAACGGGAATTTTACCAATCTTTCACAAGCTCAATTGGAGGTAGGCTAGACATAAAAATACAATAAAGTAGTTTTTTCTAGTCCGATATGGATGCTGAATGTAAAAAATACACATCGGGTATTGAAAGGAAGGCATGCGAAGGGGAAATGAAGAAAATGTCTGGACAACTTTTGGCCGATTTGAAAAAGGGTGATAATGCTGATCAATGTTGCAAAGATGGAAAGTTGTGTTAGATTTTATATTTTTTGTTTATAAGTAAAAGTAATAAAACGTATTAATACTTTATACATTGACTAGGCGGGATTCTGACATAGAGGCGTACAGTCATAATCCTTCAGATGGTAGCTTCGCACCATTGGTCTATCGACCATGCACATGAACCAAATGTCTGAACTTGCAGGAAAAATTTTCATGAAAATTGGACAAATTTAAATTCGAGCCGGGATTCGAACCCGTGCCATTAAAGTGCAAATCAGTCACTTTATCCATTCGGCCATGGGGAAAACCCCCAAGCCCCCATGATATGGTACTCGTTTTGAAGCATTCGGCGAGCTGAGTCGACCCTAGTTGTCGACATTTTTGGTCAAAAACAGAGGGCTCCCGAATTTTTTTTAAAATGACGCCACTCGACTCAGCTCGCCGAGCGCTTCAAAACAAATACCATATTATGGGGTTTCCCATGGCCGAGTGGCTAACGCACTCGGCCTTCACTCAAAAGGCGCGGGTTCGACCCCGCGCCAAAAAGTCATTTTTTAATTTATTTTGTTGTCAAAAACATGAATCAGAATTTTCGTTTCAATAACCCAAAACAATTTTCAAATTGGATAATTTTAGTGCGATTTTATTCGCCTCACTGAGCTGAGAAAAATGCCGTATTTATTTTTTTTCTAAATGCTCAAGGATTTTGTTTATTTTCTTTTTTTGAATTATTTTCTTCTCAATATACAGATTTTAATTGATTCAGGGATTTCGTTGTAATACACAGACGAAACTTCACACATGATTATCTCAAAAACTACAACGATTCAGAGCATGTCGTAAAAACAAAAAATACTCTATTTTTCATGAACTTTTCGAATATCTATCAATATTTTACAATGCCCGGTAATGTGGTACTTATCAGTAATTCCATACTCAGCATAATAGAAAAGGCCAAAAAGCTTTTAATTTTTGGTAATCAGTAGACGTTAATTAAAATGGAATGTTCATTGTTCTAGTGAAAATTTAGAGGAGTAAATCTGATGCTCCAAATTTTTCTTCATACTTTGGTACCTAATGTATTCAGTCAAAATAATTATCAAAGATAAAATACAATCAATCAGGCGATATAGGGCCAGTCCTTGTCTCACAATAGTCAGATAGCAGCTGCTGCGTGACTAAACGGCTGCTGTGCGCTGCGGCGCAGCTGCTACTTGGCCCAATCAGCTGCTGCGTGGATCAAACAGCAGCTGCGCCGCAGCAGCTGTTTAGTCACACAGCAGCTGCGTACAACGCGCAGCTGCTGTCTGAAGCAAGGACTGGCCCATAATCAAATAATTATTTTTGAAAAAAGCGATTTATCCGAATATGCTCCTCACTGCATCCTTTTACACATCAATCTACATCCTTCTACGCTCCTCACTACATCCTTCTACGCTCCTCACTGCATCCTTTTACACATCACGCAGTGGCGTAGTCAGGGGGCTAGGGGGGTCACCTGATCCCCCCCCCCGCCGAAATTTTTCAAAGTTGAAAAAAACCTAAGGGTCCCTCCTTATGTTTTTGCCTAAAAAATTTTTCGGGGAGGCAATTTTTGGCTTACGAGGGACATTCACCATTTTGATGAAGAAAATCCTGGAGGTGTTCATATGATTTTTCCAAAAAAACTTGGCCCAATTTTGGCACCGGTGATCCATTTAGCTCGTGTTACGCCGGCTACTCCATGCCTTATCCCATGTATGATTGAGAGACATTTGTTCTTTTTTGCATTTTTTAAAAATTATCCACAATTGACTAATTTTTGGATATCCCTTCGGCATGGAGGTGTCTATCCTCTCTTTGAAGGGTCAAATTCTATCCCATTTTTACGACGTTTTTTGGTTGTAACTGACTGGACTGGTCCTTTAATTATAGTATTATTTGTTATCAAAGTAACATCTAAAAAAATATGTTCTGGAAATATTTCGGTCTTTTTCTTCTTCTTTTTGGAACACCTTGCAATATCAAAACCTTTTTTGGAGGAATTGAAAATAAAGTTCGCGTTCTCTTTCGGCATTAAAAACCATAGGTTTTCCTGACATTGATTTT
>JAQGCP010000428.1:0-17141 GCA_034699885.1 Acrobeloides thornei
ACCACTTTTTTGAAATCGTGGTCAAAAAATAATGGCGGGAATCGATTCCTCGCAATTTTTTACCCTATATATGACTACTCTGCAAAAACTCATACATGCAAAAAACTTTGTTTCTGTTAAAAACCGGATTTTCTGATGAAAGTGGTTCCCCCCTTTAAGTAAAATTAAAAAACCAATGCCGCAGGCAGGCACGTAACCAGGATTTCCTGACGGGGGTGGCAATGACCCAAAGTCCACAGGTAGCTGTGATTTTTTTCGAAAATTTGGGCAAAGACATAAGGAGGACCAAGGCAAATTTTTTTTGAGTTTTTAAAAAAATTTCAAAAATTAACTCGTTTTTCGAAAATTTTTTTGCTGAAAAACACTCATTTTTAAGTGGAAAACGCTCAAAAATTTCAGAAATTTTAAAAAAATTTTCGCAAAATTAACACGGGAATACTCCTTCAAATTTCTGGTAGATTCTGTTATTTGAAGCAACATTCAAAAAAAATTTTTTTGAAAAAAAGTTATACAAAAGAAAAAAATTTATGTTAAATTATAAGCACAATTAAAAAGCCGATCTTTATCTTGAACTTGGCTCAATGGTAGTGCTCCAAGACTTCGAGTCTAAGGGTCTCGGGTTCGAATCCCACTTGAGTCGATTTGCTTTTGCGTGCTTAAAAAGCTGGTTAGACAACTTTTTTTTCAAAAAAATTTTTTGGATGTTGCTCAGAATAGCTTAAAATAACAAAATATACGCATTTTGGGGTACCTTACGTTTTTTCGGCCGATTTCAGGGGGTGCCGCGCCTACGCGCCTTTAGTCAGCTACGGCCCTGACCCAACCCCAGGAGGCTCGGGCCGAGGGGCCTATTAGCAGGTACGGCCATTCCCTACTCTAGACTCATTGTTTCACAAAAAATGTTCTTAAATGTTCACTTTAAAATGATGGTGTTGAGCGAGTTTTTTACAATGGCCTATTTATGAGGTATTCGAAAAAATTCGATATTTTCAAGTAAAAAGACTTTTAGCAAAAAAACTTTTACATAAAAGTTCGGAATCATTTTCATGAACGAATGTATAAAAAAACCGCAAAAATAAAAAAGTTCTTTTTTAACCGAGATTTTCAAATTTTCTGAGCATTTTAACTCTAACAAAAAGTTAAAATTGTAAAGCTCATTGTTTACAAAAAAATTTTTATCACCTGTCGGCGGAAAAAACATAAGGATCACCATATGTTTTGATCAAACTTTTCGAAAAATTTTAAAAAAACCCACCGGTAGCTGTGAAAAATTTTTACTTCCCTTCAAAATGAAACCCACTTTACGACCCATCATTGCGCCCGGGGTTGTGATCCGTTAAGTACCGACCATTTGGTTAATTCAATATTTTTATTTTACAAGCTTCGTGAATTTCAGATTTTTTATGCATTTAACACCAATGGTCTATTTTGATCTGTTATTTTTATTATTTTTAATTTTGTAATTTAAATTTTTGCTAATATATACTTTGCTCATTCAATGAATCTGTGAGACTTTCCTCTCGAACCATAAGATCGAAAGATATTTTTTTTATCTTACTGAATCAAATATCCTTGTTCTAAAAAGACCCATCAATCTATTATTTATCAAATTGGCAGGAAATAGCAGTTAAGAGTACACATTAAGCGCACATTTTTGAACAAGACGCTCTCATTTGAAGTCCTTATCAAATAATAAATTTTAATGTCAAAGTGCGAGGTGAACGTGCGTGGCATGCTAAGAATGTGACCAAACTGGCAGTCGATTTTTCGCCTAAAATAATTATAAACATAAAAGAAGATCGATTACTGCAAAATTAGTATTTTGTTTGGGGAATAAAATGCAAGAAGAATTTCTGGATTTCGATTTACCAGTGAGAAGTTAGAGATTTTTGAAGTTGGACACCTTGACTTAAGGGAGTCACCACATATAGTGTATAGCCTATAGTGTATCTCACCAACGCTAAGGTTTGGTCCAAAAATGATGATACTTTTGTAATATAAGTTGACCCTCTACTACACGAATATGATATTAGTTTCAGTCTATGTGCTTGTGGTGTCGAGATATGAAATTCACGTATATGGGCGTATGGGGTACCCTGGTTCTCGACTTTCTCGAGTGCTAGGAACCTCGGGAAAAAAAATTCTAGTAACAAATCGGGTATAAATAATCATTTTATGCCATTTCCAGCATTCCCAGGTGAGCTTACAAACCGGCAACATTTCTCGATCGCTTTAACTTGAAATCGCGCCACCGTGAGTGATAAATTAGTGAACTCAAAATTTTTTTGATGAATTAATGGAGGCCCTTAGCTCGCTACCGGGCAACCCTATTAAAAGATGAACAACTTTATTTTAACCAATATTCAAAAATTTATTATATAAACTTATGTTCTCTACGTTTTTAGCCTTGATGGTAGTAACGCTTCCGATTAAGAGGACGTACTCTCACAAACAATTCTTTTGTGCTTTTTGTTGTACCTTTAGTCATAATTTCAACAGGAAGCTCCTAAAATTTCATAAAATTATTTTATTTATTGCCGAAAAAATGAAACCGGAGAATTCTCTGCGCCATAGAATTCAAAGGAACTTAAAAGATGAGAAAGCGTCATGCGTATTTGCATTTCCGCGAATTTTTGTCCGATACAATTTCGAAGCCCAAATCCAAAAGGCAAATACGCTAGTTTGTGGCGTGATCTTCGTGCTTCGTCCGTAAATCTAGAAAATTTGTTGTAGCCCGTTTCAGTTCCAAATATTAAAAAAGACATCATTAGCAGGTGTGTTTGGCACCTATTTTGATAAATTTTCCAATTTAGTCTTTGAGTTTTAGTAATTATCTGTCGTTTTAAAATTTTTTTAAACTTTACCGATCTGGATTAAATTCATATGGATTTGGATAGAGCTCGGGATTGTAATGGATGCAATACACCGACGTAGAAATCATGCTACCTTTTGTAAATTTGATGTTATCAACATCCACATCTTGCACGCATACCATATTAAGCCTAAGCATGTCAATTAATTGAAAAATTACTTCTAGAAGTTATACACATTATACAAATTTTTGTATACTTTTTTCTCTCTTAAAGGCCCAATACCAGCAGGTGGCTCCTTGACATCGCCTATAAAACTTGGTCATAACCACCCAATTTTGATGCGAGGAATCCGAAAGGGTGGCCAGATGAAATTTTCAAATTTAAGTTTTTTAGAGCCAAATTTAAGTAATTATTTAAATTCCAAAAACCAAATTTAAGTAAAAATTAGGTAAAAATTCTTTAAACACCAAAATTGTCCAAATTTTCCTCTTTTTATCAAAATTCATTTTTATTACCTAGCTGCTGGGGGGTACATTCTAAGTGTTTCCATGATTACTTGATTCATATATTTTAGTTGTACTAGGTCTTTGTATTCAATATATTTCTAAAAATGCTTTAAACAATATGCTTTGAATTTATAATACCTTGTCTCCGATCACTTCTTCAATTTCATGTCGAACCTTTTGTTGAATATCTGGTAATTTAGATAAAACATATAATACCATTTCCGAAGCAAATGATGTTGTGTCAAAACCAGCCAATAAAAATTGAAACAACTGTCCCATCATCTAAATATTTTTTACCAAAAAAGGTTTAATTTAAAAGTCTACTTCCGGTTTATAATTGTCTTGCCCCTGAGATTTTACTTTGAATTCTTCTTCAGCGTCAAGAAGCAATTGTAGAAAATCTTCAGGCGGTATCTAAAAAGTATATTTTTAAATTATCAGGTTTATAACTATGTCGCCGTGCCTGGTTAAAAGTTTCACAAAAAATCGAGGTTAAATCGGATTGCTAAGATCGACCACACATTGGAAAGCTGAGAGTCTGAGGAAAATTTTACAAAAAAATATTTCAAATTCGCGGAGATATGGCTGTTTTCACATAAGCACCTTTTCATTAACTAAGAAATTTTTTGATGTAATTTTATTTAAATTTTAAATGTGTTTATCTTCAAACAGCTCTTTTTCAGTAAAAAATTTTTCGGTGATTTTTTAATATAATGTTCCCCTGATTCCCAAAATTGTGATCTATTCATACATGGACAGCACCTATCAACAAAATATGAGATAATTTCGATTTTTAGAGGTTTCTAAAAGAAAATATTTTTGAAAAATTTGGAACATGGTGCTTATGATAAAACAGTCATATCTCCACGAAATTTCAAAGATTTTTCAATAATTTTTTTGCACAATTTTCCTCAGATTCCCAGCTTTCCAATGTGTGATCGATCTTAGAAATCCGATTAAACCTCCATCTTTGATGAAACTTTTAACCAGGCGCGGCGACATAGTTATAAACCTGATAATTATTATTTGTACCGGATGGGCCAAAAGTTCTTGGCCACTTTTCAAGCAAATATTTTTATTATTTTTGTCACTACATTTCGGTCGCCAACACTGGACTTTTATGCAAGACGGAGCGCCTTCGCATAAAGCTGTGAAGACTCAAGAATGGATTCGGAACAACTTTCTCGACTTGATCAAAGTGAACATCAGTCCGAAGCGTCAGGGTGATTGGCCTGCGAACTCTCCAGACCTCAACCCTCTTGACAGTTCAATATGGGCCATCTTCGAGTCGAAAGCGTGTGCAAAGCCTCATAATTCAATTGCATCTTTAAAACGAGCATTAATCAAAGCCTGGGATGAGATAGATTCCGTTATCGCAAAAGCAGTGGACGATTTCCCGAAGAGATTAAGAAAATGTATCAATGCAAAGGGTGGACACTTTGAATGAATAAATTTTAATTGTCTTGTCACATTTTTTGTTGAGTTGAAATAAAGGATTATATATCATTTGAAAGTAGACAAAATTTGCTACAAGATGTTATAAAAGCCATAATTATATAGTGGCGAAAATATAAAAAATATTTGCTTGAAAAGTGGCCAATAACTTTTGGCCCACCAGGTAGTTTTACCTCGCCCCGCTGTTTCATTGCAACACGTTCGTTATATAAATCATTTAATATCTTCTTAAAAAATTTGGCCGCATCATTAGATAAACATTCGTAATTGAAATAGCGTTCTATATAAGTAGCGGTAGTTGTGAATAACGCTATAAATAAGCATTAATATATTTGTTAACAATTTAGTAAATACTTACAAAGTAAGATGACTTTGGGACTGAAAAAGTTGAAATCATTTTGAAATTGTCTTCCATATTTGACAAAATCGGCATTTTCTGCATCAAAAGCATTTATGTCTAGACCAAATGCAGTTCGGGCGGTTACTGTTAAACTGAATTTTTGCATAAGGCTAAAATTAATTCGCTTAACACGGAGAAGGCCGATTGTAACCCAAATGGTTTTTGAATCAGAATGTTATGCAGAATAAGATCGAAAAACTTTTTTGAAAAAAGTTGGTTTCAACAAATTTACAAACTATTTATTGAGACTTAATCGAATAGTAAAAACGAAAATTGTTGTCCTTCATAGTTCAGTGGTAATACGCCTTATTTTAGCTTTAAAAGGTCGAGGGTTCGATTCTCCGATTGAAATAATTTTTTGCCTTTATTAAAATCGACTTTTCATCAAAAAATTTTTTACGCCATTGTATGCTGCACAAAATTATGGTGCAAAAAACGTATCGGTTACAATCGGCCCTCCCCGTGTTAATCAGAACACATGTCGATATAACTAAATATTACTCTTTTATTGATATATCCATATTGTCCGCTAGCATATTATTGACCGCATCGCAAAGCTCAAACGCACATTCATTAAATCTGATTAACATCTGAAAAATTTAAATCATAAAATCCTATCAAATGAGGGCCCGGGTCGGGGGGATGGAGAAGATGGGGTTGTTAAAAAATTACGTAATCTTTTTTATACCGTAATTTCTCACAGAGCTTACGAGAAGTCGAAGTTAACCTGTTTTTACCCATAAATCGAAACTTACTTTGAACGCAAGGGACTTATGTGTCACTTCTAATACACTTAGGATTCACGTTTCGCCATCCTTAGGCTTCATCTGACAAGCCTAAGATTTTCCCTGCCGGCTGTTTTGTCGCTGGAAAACGGCCTCTGATAGCTGGTGGGTTCCTAGGGGTTATAATGATAAAACCTATATTATAAAACCTTTATTCTTGATAACATAGTACAATTGATCTCGGATTACCGAAGAACCCCGTATGTGGCTTTGGAGCCTCTTTTATGCCCAACCCCTTAGGTGACCGGGGTGACATAAGTGACACCTAGGTTACACTCAAGTGACAAGCGTGATATTCAGATGGCAAGAGTAACATTCAGACGACAAGAGTGACACTCAGATGCAGGCTTATCAAAATTACAACCTTTTTGGTAATATACTACAACCTAGGGTTTTAATATACAACTTCATCTTTTCTATGCAACTCATGTTTAGATCATCTAAAATATGAAATTCAACACTTTTAGAACTGCTTTTTTTTAAATTTACCATGGTTGTACATTGCAACCGTAGGTTGTACATTACAACCTTAAGGTTGTACATTACAACCTTAAGGTTGTATATTACAACCTTAAGGTTTTAACCTACAACCTTAATATTTACGATAGTTTTCATCATTTTAACCCGAGAAAATTGTATTTTTAAAAAAAACCCATTTTCTTTTCTTTTTTTTAAAGTATACATAGTTATTCAGGTTGTAGACTACAACCTTAAAAATTTTAAGTTCTTACCCTATAACCTCAGTACGGATGCTCTAAACATAAAAAAAAATAATAAAACACTGAAAATATTATAAAATAATGAAGTTGCATATTACAACCTTTAGGTTGTACTTTACAACCTTAAGGTTGTAGTGTACAACCTTAAGGTTGTAATGTAAAACCTTAAGGTTGTAACATACAACCATGTTGCATTTTTAAAGAAGCAGTTCGAATAGTTCTAAATTGCATAGTTTTGATTATCTAAACGTGATTAGCATAGAAAAGACGACGTTGTAGGTTAAAACCTTAAGTTGTAATATACAACCTTAAGGTTGTAATGTACAACCTACGGTTGCAATGTACAACCATGGTAAATTTAAAAAAAAGCAGTTTTAAAAGTGTTGAATTTCATATTTTAGATGATCTAAACATGAGTTGTATAGAAAAGATGATGTTGTATATTAAAACCCTAGGTTGTAGTATATTACCAAAAAGGTTGTAATTTTGATAAGCCTGAATCTTTGACAGAAAGTCGGATATGTCCTACAAAACTATATAAGTCTTGACAATAATTTTACCGCGAATTCGACCATGCTCATTGTTAGTCCAAAATGAGATTCAAATTTTAGGATTATCGACGTTTCTTTTATGGGAAACTGCAATTAGTTTCCTCTAGGGTGTTTAAATTTTATGGTATACTTCAAGGAAATAACAACGCAATTCAGCCAATAGCTGAGCCAACAATACCCTTGTCAACAATTGAAGTCCGACAACAAAATATCAGAAAATTTTTAAATATGGTTTTGCCTGCAAATAATTCTGGATGATATTGATATCATTTTTAATTAACACCTGCAAACTGGCTCCTGCAAGCGTATATTAGAATCCACTGAATCAGGTTAAAAGAAATACATTTTGGTCTCCCTCCATTTTTCTTTCATGCTCGTTGAAAGTCGAACAGTAGTTATCTCACCTCTAAAATTTGTAACACCGACCCTTGGTGACTGCTATCATTTGATGTTTTTTAAATTGCTGCTTGATGATAATTCCATTTTTTTATTTAAAATATAAAATAAAAATATCCACAAAAATATTAATAAACGGGGTGAGTATAAATTGTATTTTGTTGATTTTTTACATAATTGGGTCCCGAAATGATGACCTTAAATCAGGATAATAGAAGCTTTTTTGCAATTTGGAAATACGCGCAATCGAGTTCCCGAATAAAAATACCCCTAGGGGGTCATTTTTAGGAAAAAGATAAAAAATTCGGATCCCAATTCATGTAAAAAATCACAAAAAGTTCACTTTTTTAACTCACTATATAGAATCACGATTTACGATTTTGTGTGATTTTAAGAAACTTAACAAGCGCCACATGACAAGGCACAATTCGACTGCATCCAGTCGTAATATTCAGAACTTGGATCACAATATCCGCTTGCTTCCCAATTTGGACAGTAATCGTCGCTATCAATGCATTGAGTAGGAGGTTGAGTAGTAGGTGGAGCACTAGACTGAAGAGCTGGACAAACATCACATGTCAAGGGACAAGTCGACGTCATCCAGCTGTAATATGCAGAACTTGGATCACAATATCCGCTTGTTTTCCAATTAGGACAGTAACTGTTGCTATCACTGCATTGAAGTAGATCACTAGGCTTAAGAGGGTTAGTAGGACATTTATTGCAGGTCACTGGGCAACGTGCTTGAACCCATGGGGCGTATTGGTTAGAATCATCACAATATCCTTGCGATAAATAGTTGTTACAGTCAGCGTCGGATAAATAGTTGACACAACTGGCTAAAAGCAATGTAGCAGCTAGTGATGCTCAACGTATCAACAGATTCAAATTTGACAAATGCGAAATTGGGGCACAATATAAATTGTATTGTGACCAAAATTCGCATAAGTCTGCTGTAAAATTGGACACTTTTGTCACTTTAAGCATCACTAGTAGCAGCTTGTGAATTTTTCTACAGTTTGGTTGTAAACTCTGGTAGAATAGATAAAATTAATCATCTAGATTATGAAAAATGAGCCCGTGATCTTGGTATAAATTCTTCCAACTATGAGTCAGAGCCCTTTGACTGAATTGATATTTGTACCTGGATATGATGAAAAGATATGCTTCAAAACCTATCATAGTCTGGTTTTTTCGACCCGATTTTTATTTTTCGTAATCTAGATGATTAGCTTTATCTATTTTACCAGAGGTTACAACCAAACTTAAAAACTACCTATGCATAAACCGGAGCTAACTTCACACGTTGAAGAAAGATAATAGTTACAGTCTGCGTCCGAAGCACAAGCAGTACCAATATTCCAAATTGGGCTTCCTCCCAAATTTCCGCTAAAAAGCAATATTTATGATGTCGAAGGTATAAAAAGTTTGCTCTTCTGATCTACATAAGTGAATCATATAGGGAAAAATTAGGTCCGCTGCAGGGATGAAGCTTATTTAAAAAACATAATGGGGACCTTTGGTAAAATTGCCCTTTCTGAACTGAAATCCTAGCGCTGTTCTAAAGAGATTTTTTAACAGTTTTGCTTACCCCCAAAAGTATACACAAGATCCAATAGTAACTTTATTGCCACTCGAATCCGTACAATTTGTGACACCACATCCGATTCTAGTTGCATCATGCCATGCCATCTATAAAAAATACAAAATAAAACTATTTAAAAATTCTACCATTGACCAATGCCCAATTATACCACCATTGAAATTATAGCTATTGATGACATCGTTAGTTACCCCATTTTTTCTTAACTCTCCCCACCAACCTGTTCCAGCACTAGTCAGAGCAGCACCTGAGAATTTTTAAAATTCACGAAATTTTTATATTAATCTTACGAACTCCCCACCAGCCACTGCCTTCCCATAAATTCTCCATATTAACTCCGGAATGTTGATAAACACATTTGTCGGTGTATGCTTGGATAATAGCTTCAGCTTTGCAGTCATAGACCTAAAAAATTTTCGATGTTTTTTGGGCATCACTGTTTTTGGCCATGCTTTCAGAATCTGCAAGAATTTGTCTGGAATTTGATTGTTAAAATCAAAGAATACTGGGCTAGCTAGTTTTTTGTTGCTTGTAAATTCGAATCTGAACTCTTTTTCAATAAATTTTTTCCTAAAAGCTAATACGGGTCTATCGAAAGCGCCATCAAAATGGATTTAAACTCGATTTTTGGCGAATTGTTTAAATACACGAGGAAAGTATTGATCACTCATATCATAAATTAATTTTTGAATAAATCTTTTAACTTGTCGCAATCATAGCGCGCGAGTTTTCGGATCTGGAGGTCGAAGATTCGAATCCTGCATCGGCCGAATTTTTTCTGTATTAAAACTTTCTTTTACATTTTAGTAACGCTATTCTTAGTGACGTAATTTTTAATATTTCTATTTTTAGGAAAATTAATTTTTCAAAATGTAAAAATTCCCAATTTTTGAATATAAAGTAAATCATTTACCATTTTATACATGTTACTTGCTCCTGGTACAGTAGCAGTATTGCTGGGTGGTCCGTTTAATTCAAGTCCCTTTGCGACGTTTGATCGATCCGAATTATGGAGATTTACAATAAAATCACGATCAGCATCAGTAAGGACATTATTGCTGCATTGGTAAGCAGTGGCCAAGCCAAAAGCTGCTATAACAAACACAACCACTACAGTTGAAGACTCCATAGTGTTGGCAAATTGAAATTTAGATCCGCAAGAAAAAGAACTCAGAATTTCCAAGAAACACTTGATACACGAATGATTATCATTCATATCGCCTCTATTTATATAACGATTTGAACACGTTAGGTGAAGCCATCATCAAGCATTAGAAGATTAGCATATTAACAACTCTGATTTTGTTAAAAACAACAATCGCATTTTGAGGATTGTTATATAGCTTAATCCGATTACGTTCATTTTTCTTTGCTGTTTAATACAGTGGACATTAATGGAACTTGATTAGCATATACCATTATTGTTTTGCTAAAAAATGAATAATGTATTAATATCGAAAAAGTGTTCAAGATTAGCATATTAGCAACCAGACAATCACGACAAAAATGATCCCATGTAATAATATCATACGAAACTAGGCTAAGCGCTTTATCGATATGTAAAATGTTTTGTCGTAATACTGACTTTGAGGAGGAATGTTGTACAAGTATTATGTAATCCAAATTTTTCGATTTTTTTCACTTCATCTAACCCATGTATATGCCTGGGTAGGAGGTTCAGAAAAAATGGACCCCCGTAAATTTTTCGGATTTGTCCCTATCGTAAAAAATTGCTCATTTTTGGAGCATGAAAAAATGTCCCTGATTCAGAGAAGGGGTTAGTCTATCGAAATGAACATCACTTGAATTATCTTCAAGGTAACTTTTTCATTCGAAAATGAGTCAATCGATTCCTCGCATAATATTACCCCGGAAGATGATTTTTAGGTAAGAATCCAAAATACCCTGAATCAGGCAATTTTTTTCATGCTTCGAAAATTCTGCTCGCAATCGATTCCTCGCATCAAATTACTTTCTCCCCGAAAGCTAACTCTATAAAAATTTTTCCTATAATTTTTATGGCATCCCAGCTTTTTTCAAAATCATAATTTATTTCCGCACATTTTGTATATAAATGTTGTAGTGCAGATTCTCAACTTTCTAATGAGTGGTCAGCGAGCTTCAATTCAATTCCTTGTATTTTGGTTGTTGCTGAACATTTTTTATTTTACCCACTTTTTGATTTTATTGTTGATTGTAGCACACAGAGTTCCCGAAAAAAATCTCACAAAATACCGCAGCCGGCTCTAGAGAGAATCATAATGGGACCATTATAAAAATTCGCTCTCTTCGCGCAATTTTTTATAATGGTCCCCTTATGCAATAGCGTATCAAGGGAGTGGGGGCAGACACCTAATGTTTTTCGGGGGTGTAATCCATACTTGGCCCCCATACATTGCCCTTTTCGATGGGGAGGGGTTCCAGATGATGGATTTTCTTTATCTAACTCTTGAGTTTCTAGGAAATCTTCATGTGTTGACTGTGAATTTAGAGAAATAAGGACCCATTTCCATATCTGTCTAAGTAATTTTTATTAAAAAATAGTTAAAAATATAAAAAATCTATTATAAAGATTAATCATTTAAATAAAAAGCCAATATATATTTTTAGGCTTAGGCCTAAGCCTAAAAATATATATTAGCTTTTTATTTAAATGATTAGAATCTAATGTGATAGTCGAGTCAAATATGTCTGTAACATATGCAATACTATTGCTCTTTACTTTTTTTGTTTGAAGAAGTCCCAGTACGTGAAATTAATTGTGTCTAACTTGTGTGCTATTATTGTTATTAGCCACTCTACTTAGAGTACTATTAGCCACTTGAATAGCTGCAGGTTTATTTATGGGTTAATGGTTTTTTTGTAAAAGATTTAATTTTTTTTGTAAAAGAATTAGTTTTTTTTGTAAAAGATTTTATTTGTAAAAGACGATATGTCTTTTTTGTAAAAGATTTAGTTTTTCTTGTAAAAAATTTTTTGTGACAGAATCCGATCTCGCAGTTGAAGTTGTACGTGTTAACTAATCTATTGAAGCTGCCAATGATTCATCGTATATAAAAAATCGTTGCCGTTTTAGCCAGATCGTTTTGGAGTGAAAAGCCGCTTTGTCTGTTTTACATACGCTGTCTATGATTAATTTCAAAGCAAAACATACTAGCCTGATAACTTTAGGAAGAGCAAGGCGTTTTTTCTGTCTCTTCGATCGATGATTTAAAACTTTCCTTGCAGCTTCTATTTTAGAATAGCCTTTATTTTTAAGAGACATTTCGAAATTTTCTTTGCTTGTGTTTTTCCAAAAAATATTGTAATTTAATATATATGTAATTATGTCCACCAAAACCTTGCCGAACGATTTTTTTAAATCATTTTTATGTTTTTCCATGAGTTTTAACGTTTTGATGCAAAGTTTTGAAGGGCAATTTTAATTGATGAATCGATTGCTCTCATTTTTTGCCCATTTGAAGTAACCAAAATCATTGGACCATTGGAAAGTTACCAAAATGAGGAGTATACGGAGCTTTTTATTGAATCAGGAAAAGTGTATATTAAAGCGAAAGGCACGACATTATAAAATTCAAAAAATACGCCATTTTAGCGGGCGATTTCGGGTATTCGTGGAGAGTTTGGACATGGGGAATATAATTCCGGTATTAGAATTCAAAATTGACTTAAGGGGCCTCTACATGGAGAGAGTACCCACTACCATACCAAAAAATCGATTTTCGATAAAATGACTCCAAATTGGCTGATTTTTTGCACTCGGGGGTTTTTCAGCATGGTGAATATGATGCCAAAGCTAGTTTAAAAAAATTCTTTCAAGGTTTTGTGCTAATAACACTAAGGTTTTCTGAATTAATGACAACATTTTTAAAGTCCAAATTCAAGAAAACTACAATGTTATTAGCACGAAAACGTGAGAGAATTTTTAAAAATTAGCTTCGGCAAATCGATTTTTCGGTATGGTAGGGGGTACCCTCTCCATGTAGGAGGGTTCCCCTTAAGTCAAATTTAAATTCTAACGCCGGCATTGTGTTTCTCATGTCCAAACTCTCCCCGATTACACGAAACCAACCGCTAAAATGTAGTATTTTTTAAAATTTTATAATGTCGTGCCTTTCGCTTCAATGTGCAATTTGCTGATTCAATAGAAAGCTCCTTGGTAGTCAAGAAAAAAGTTCGACTATACCTATCCCTAGCTAAAAATACTATCCTTAGCTTTTAGCATTATTCCTACCGATCATTGTTTGATATTTTTTAGATATAAGTTCAAAAATTACGAATCTCTTATATTTGATTTTCTTTTTAGATGTCTAATAAAAATCGTGATAAACATCTAGACAATCTATTAGTGGATTTCAGTCTAAATGTCATTTCAAAATTTGACGAATTGGCTTTCAATATTTCTGATAGTGAAGAGGAGTTTTGTAAAAATGATGAAGAATCGTTCGAGCAGCCACGTGGTATTTTATCTTCTGTAAGCCTTAAATTTTACAAAAAATAAATACAAAGTAAAAAACAAATTTAAGGAAAGTGAACTGGATGAACTAGCTCACGAACCCGCAAAACTGCATAGTCCTTCTTTTCCATCTTCAAATAAACCATGGAGTTTTGAATCAGATTCACAGGAAGAAGAATTTGAGCTTCATCTTGAAAGTGTTCCACCTTCAGTACCAAGTTTGAAGAATGTAGGCAAAATTCAAGTAAATGATTTCGAAGAAGCAGATCTCCAACCTTTGGATGATTCTGATCAAGAAGAGGAGGCACCTCCAAAAATTCGTGGAAGAAAAAGTGGCATTCTAAACAAGGAATATAAAGTGATTCAAAAATTTTCCGGAATAGGAGTTTGAAAATTGGTTTTCTGAAATCAAAACAAATTGGAGAGTGTAGGCAAGATTTCTTGATATAAATTTTCTCAAATTTAGTGGATCTAAAACTGAAGTGGAACGTGGAGTTGAAGCATACATTAATTGCGAGTATTATAGGAAGAGCAATTATAAAAAATGCCCAAAAACGTTGAAAGTCGTGTATTTAGCTACAAGTCTTGAAGTGCTGGTAGAAGAGTCATGCAATGAGCATTTTCATGAAGTTATTGATCCTGATAAAATCGTTATTACAGAACAAATGCGAGAGATTGTTAGAACCGGTGCCACCCGAGGTGATCCGCCCGGACGTATTCGAATTTCAATGCAGGTAATTATAGGCGACTGGGAAGGGGGTATGGTGGTAGCACCCGGAGTATAGCACCGGGGTAGTGTTGGAGATAGTGGTAATGGGGGAGAGGTGAAAGGTATTGGCACCAGCAACAGCACCGGTGCGTTTCACCCCTCCCGGGTCATGGCCCCCCAAAAGTGTTTGTGGGTGACTCCCCCCAAAACGAAATCCATGCGCCATCACTGCCCTGGGGCGTACATCGAGGGGAAGGGTGAGCATCTGCGTAAAAAAGCTATTGGGAAGTCGGACTAGCGCCTCTATTGTATAACATTGTAGTACCCTATGTTAAAATGTGTAACAATTTGAAAAAATTTAGGAGGCTGGTATCAATCCACTCCCCCCACTTTCACTTGTGCAGAATTTAACTCGGCGTATCAAAGACAAGTCTAATATAAACAGAGTGCCAAAAATGACAACAAAAGATTTAAAGGACTACTGTGAAAATAACATTAGAGTTCCCGAAGATCCAGATGCACCTTTTATAGTCGGTTACAAAATAAACAATACATCAAGGAAGAACCCAAAATGGATAATGGCTTGGACCACAACGAGGTTGATTACTCAATATCGGTCACAACATTACTTACAAGTAATTTTACTCGAAATTTAAAAAATGTTAAAATTAGGTGGACTCTACTCACAAGATCACTTATTCGAACTATCCCGTGATGGTCTATGGGTTTTCGGATATTGGAAAACGATTCCATCCATCAGGACTTGCTATTGGCTCACACGACGATACGTATTGTTTTGAAGGTCTTCTTAACATTATTAACGAAAAAGACGACACTCTAGAAATGGTTCTTGCCGATGGCGCCGGAGCTATTACTGCTGGTACTTTAAAAAGGAATTAATTTAAATCAAATCGTATTTAGCAGTCAGAAATGTTCATGGAGATATCAAAAGAGGAATGTGTTGGTCACACATGTCAACCAATTGTGATAAACAGCTAAAGACTATTAACAACAATAAAATCCGAACCAGTCTAAAAGACGATATTGTATTATTACAACAATGCATGAATCATAAGCAGTTTGAATTATGTAGGTTTTCTAATTTTGTCTTTAAATTTTGGAAAATTTTGATCTCGAAAATCTTGACCTCGATCTAGTTCTTTTATCTCGATCTCAATTTTTTGGATCTCGATGTAAAATCTCTACAAATCTATTACTGAATCAAAAATTTTAAGTGAAAGAACTCATAGTCGCTCATTGGAAAAATCTGTTTGGTACAATTCCTTCTGTTTCCGAATTTATCAATTACTTCGAACAAGAATGGTTGTTAAGTCCTCTTAGCAACTGGTATGAAGGATATGCACCTTATATCAGTAATAACAACGGCTTAGAAAGTGTTAATAGGCTTATCAAAGTATTATCTACTATTTTTCCTTCTTATAAATGTGTGCGTGTGAAAAGGCTTGGCCAGAATTTTGATTTTTTTAGTTTTGGGGGCCACCTTGGTTAAAATCTCATGTTTCTAATTAATTTTGGGTACAAATGCCATTTTATTAAGAAATTTTCGGTTTCATGGCCCCCTGCCACGCCACTTTGTGTGTGTATCGGAAGTGACTCTAGGATCTCGGCCTCCTGTATTATAAATAATTTAGGACAATTTTACTCTTCGACGGAAGCTTCCTTTCACCATATTTCTCAACGAGGCTGAGAAGATTGTTCGCAATTGGTCTATGTCCCCTGAATATCAAGTACTAATAACCTTTTTATGTAATGAACTTAAAATTTAAGAAAGCTACTACTGTACGTCCGATTACTCAAGAGCTTTATAGAAAAGCATACGATCTTAGAAATGATATCCAAGAGCGCAAACGTCATTTGGTACACTATAAAGATGGATATTTGGTTGCCGGAGCTGGTAATAACGATTGGAGTGTTGAAAGCTATCGGAATTGGACTAACCTCTTCACTTCTTCAGAATTTGAAAATTGGGAGCAATATGCCAACAATCGTTACAAAGTCCATCATGTTTCTTTGACTAATGGTCACTATGAATGCTCATGTCCAATTGGAAATAAGAAATCCAATTGTAAGCACACAGTTTTCATCATGTGTGAATATGGCGGATTGGACTATCCTGAAGAAATCACTGCCCCGAGGTTAGAAAAGCGAAGAGGTCCTGGCCGTCCTAAAAAGGCCGGAAAAGCATTATCAATGGTTTAAATTTTTAAAATAGAATTATAAACTATTATTTTGAATTAAAAAGGGGTCCAAAATAGGACCGGGAAGAAAAATTTTTCTTCTTTTTAACAAGTGACCCTTTAGGGGTAATTTTATGCGGGGAATTGATTGCGTGCATTCCCGAACTGTGACAACGCTTCCTTGACCCTGATTCAGGGAAGTAATCGGTGTATTGAAGCGAAAATCAGACATTTTCGGAAGCATTGGAAGTGCAATTTTTGGATTTCCCTGAATCAGGGCCAAGGAAGCATTTTCATGGTTCGGGAGTGCGCGCAATCGATTCCCCGCTTAGAAAGACCTAATAATCGATGGTTTTCTCATAAAAATCCGAAAATGTCTCATTTTCGCTTCAATACATCGATTCCTTCCATGAATCAGGTCAAGGAAGCTTTTTCAAGGTTCGGAATGCGCGTAATCGATTTCACGAATAAAATTACCCCTAAAGGATCACTTGTTAAAAAATTTTTTAAATTTTCTACCCTGTCCTATTTTGAACCCCCCCCCCCCCAT
>JAQGCP010000429.1:0-17125 GCA_034699885.1 Acrobeloides thornei
AATCACACCAGTTACACTTGGAACCTATCCGATCTTCTATGTAAACAGTTACTACCGATATTGTTTTAGTATTCATTTTTGGTATATAGCATTAGAAGTTTTGTTTTATTGTTTGCTTAATATGGCGCTCGGTGTTACAAGTTCAATAGCTTATCGATTAATGCATCTGTTAAATTTGCCCCAGCATTTTCCAATTCTGGATATTGTTGAGAAGCCATATGTTATTTTCAGTGGTATAGGAATATTTCAATTTGGTGCTATCATTGGAGTTTATTTAGCATTTGAAATAAGAAGAGTGGACATTTTAAGCGAAGAAAATTTTGAAAACTTACTAAAAGAAGCCCCATTTCTCAGCGAAATTTTCCCTGAAAATAGAGCTATTGGTAAGAAAGTTTTTGCAGGATCATGAAAAGAGGACGGAGAAAAGTCCGGTGCATCTGTCATAGTCCCAGCTCGGATCCAAACGGTCCCAAGTTCTGACCCCGTCATGTGAGGATGGGCCCATAAGATCCGACTTGGGATATCTTGGGCTCGACCCGACGAATAGATTATCTGGATCTAGCTGGACTAGATAGTGGGCAGGTACGCAAATCCACCGGCTAAAGCCCGGATGACCCATCATACGAGTCTGTATACATGCTTTAGAGGAGGAGGATTAGTGGATGCGGAAGAAAATTGAAAGTGGCATAACAAATGTCCTCATATCCTTCTATAGTCTGAAAAAACCGCATCACAAAACTCTGTAGCCCATATATGAGTTTGAAGACAATTTTTTGTCTAAAAAAATTTTTGACCTTGGCTGTAAGGTCAAAAAAGGCATTTTCCGAAAAACGTAATTTTTCGCGCGCTAATTTTACACACAAAAGATTTCTCGCAAAAAGTTGGTTGGTTTGTCACAATTTTTCAAAGTCCATATTTTTCGGAAATTGTCCTCCAAGTTTTGGCTAGTCTCAAAAATCAATTTTTTTTCTCTTTATTTGGGATTAGCCCAAACTTGGAGGACAATTTCCGAAAAATAAGGACTTTGAAGCATTGTGACCCTCGTACCAACTTGTTTTGAGGAATCTTTTGCGCGCAAAATTAGCATGCGAAAAACATTAGGTTTTTCGCACAATTGACTTTGTCAATTTGTATGTTTTTTGATCCTACACAGCCTTTTGATCCTATCTTACATGGATGAGGTCAAAATTTTGTGTTTCGACACAAAATTTATTTCAAACTCATATATGTGCTATCCGAATGTTTCATTTTTAAAATCTTTAACATGCGGATTTTGAACATCCTGCTTGAATGTCCAGATAATTCAACTTCATATAATTTTAGCTTTTAATGAAGATTTGAGCATATACATGCTTTTATTCACAACCGTAGGTTTAACTTGTATAGGAGGAGGCATTTTCTTGACAATCATGCCATACGTTTATTTAAAAATGGATCAACAAAAACGAAGTCAAAAAACATATCAGTTACAAATGAAATTATACAATTCTGTTGTACTGCAAGGATGGGCTGTACTGATTTTATGTGTAATTCCATGTTGTTTGACAACGCTTATTTATTTTAAAAGGTTGCCAGGTTCGGCTATATGGACACCTATATTATTCTTGACAGTTAATTTACATGGGCCGTCAGATTTGTTTATTATAGGGTGAGTTGTTCACTTGAATTCACTTTTAATAAATATACAGATATTTTATACTAGCAAATAGGAAAGTTTTGGCCGAATTATTTCATAAAATAATCAATGGAATCAAGAAGCCTTGGATCAAGAATGATAGTATAGTTGAAATGAAAACCAATATATGGAATATAATGCTTAGAATCGGGGGCCGAGCGCCTCCGGCGCTCTCGGAATCTCGGCAGAGGACGACCGCCTGGGCTCTCCCCCGGCGAGATTCCGAGCGACGATAGGCCGAGCTCTCCTCCAATAATAATAATAAATATTTTTTTGTACCCATTTGGCGCTATAAATCACAAAAGTAACGAATGTTGTCCGATTAGTTTTCGTGATAATTTCGTAAAAATGATTACATTTTTAAGGCACCTTTTGGTCATTATCAACTTTTAGGGTATTCTTAATAAAAAGTGATGTTCTACAAGATGGTTCCTCATGATTTCGACGAGCTATCGTATCCTAAAAGTTGATATTGAGGAAAATATGGCCTCAAAAATGTAATAATTTTATACGAAATTATCACGAAAACTAATCGGAGAACATTCGTTACTTTTGTGATTTATGGCGCCAAATGGATAATTAAAAAATATCGATCGAAGTTTCGAAGCAAAATTCGGCGATCGGCTGTTATTTTTTATTCATTAAAATAAAAGTGAAAGCCTCAGCTAATGAATACATACTAAACCAGCTTTAAAAGTAACTCATCAAACATATCAACTTTTTGATTATTTTTTTCTAGTCCATCATAAACCGGAAAGTGGTCAAACAATTTTTCATTTAACTCATCAAAAAGTTCAAAATGATAATACTTTTTCTGAGTGTATGCATGTACGAAGTGGTGTCCCCCATTTTAGACCCTCTACTTTTTAGCTTCTATATCTCTGATCTCCCTGATTTTTGCAAAACTGATGGTGCTAAAATTAAGCTATATGCTGATGACCTCAAAGCCTATATTCTCCATAAAATGATCCCCCTTTCATTCATCTCTCTCCAAACCTTTATTGATAATCTCTCTTTTTATTGTATTCTGAATGGGCTAAAGCTCCAATATGAAAAATGCATATATCTTTATATAGGTGGCCAAAAAAACCACCACCACCCTTATACCATCGATGGGGACATTATCCGTTCAGAAAACAAATTTCATCGAAAGTGAGCGAAAAATGCCGATTTTCGATATATTTTTTGGGAGACAATAACTTATGTTACATACCCTAAGGAGTCATTTCCAAGAAAAAAATTTCACATGGATGGCCCCCCTCCTATTTTGTAGTAGTTCCTTTATTTTTTAGAGAGCTGGTCCTGTGTTACTGTTTTCAGAAGGCTACTGTACCAACAATACTCGAGTGTTACAGTTCAGAAAGGCTGCCTTCGAAGATGAAGTAGCTATTTTTCCAATTGCTTTAAAGTATGTTTGTTTTCAAGCAATTTTCTACAGCCTCACAACTTTAGACAAGATGCGCGTTTTGGCGATTCATTCTGGTCCGAAGATCAATTTTATATCTATCTTTTTCGGCTGTATCTTCGTTCGCTACTGTGTATGAAGTGTATTATTTGGAGCCACAGTTTCGAGAGCCGGATGAAACAGCCGAGCAATTCGCCGCCAGAGTTCAATCGTTGGTATGCGAAAAGCTTGGTGTTCAACCAGCTACTTTCGACGGAAGTCTGTGGTATAAGAAAGCGGAGCGCGACAAATATTTACAAGCAATTCAACACAAATGTGCCATGCAATTGATTCATTTATGCTCATAAGTTGTATAACAAAATTGTATATAAAATTTTTTATTTTATCAATCGGTAATTTGTTTAGACTATCTTTGTGTTACGGTAGGACTCCGAACGGTCGTTTGATGTTTTGAAACATTTTTGATGTTTTTGAGCTGATTTCTCCGGAAATACAAAGCCAATCCAGATAGTTTTGGTGTCATTAGAAAGCTGGGTTTCTTAGCAATCGAATGACACCAAAATCATGCCATAACTCTTTCCGGTTGAGGAGTTATTTGTATAATTAATAAAAAAAATGTCGAAAAAACTGGCACTATAACTTTTGTGGAATAAAAAATCTTTGTAATATTGGAGAGTTGGATATTGTTCAATGGAATATTCAATTAAATCACTTAGAGTCCAAAAAATTATTTACTAATAGCTCGAACCATAGGTTGGCAAAGTGGGGGGGGGGGAGGGGACCCCTGATGAGATGGTGGTCCCCGGTTACCTATCATATTCTCAAATTTCAGATTATCAAAACAAGATATAGGGCATTTCCAGACAAGAGAATAAAAACTCATAAATTTAGTCGGATTCTGAATCTGGATTCTGAATTCAATTCTGAATCTGAATTCAGATTCTGAATCTTTGATTCCGAATCTGATGGTCCACCCTTGAGGTAAAAAAATCGAATTTTCAAAAAGTTTTCCAATTTGGCTGATTTTTTGTACTGGGGCGTTTTTCGGCATGAGGAACTCGAATCCGAAGGAATTTTTTGATTTTGACCACGGGAAGGTACCCCCACAAGGGGTCTTGCTTACTACTGAAAAAAATTTTCATCGAAACCGAGCGAAAAATGCCGATTTTAGATGCAATTTTTGAGCGGCAACAACTTATTTTTGAAAAGTACGGTTTTTTTTAAACACCCTGTAGTATTTAAAAAATCCTTTATAAATAAAATGCTCCTATTTCTGCAAAAAATATGCAAATTTCATATCTCCACTTATACAAATTTTGAATTCATATGTCTAGACGAACAACTTTTACAAATATCATGTTGGGCAGAAACAACCAGAATATGGCTGAAAAGCCAGGATTTTGTCATATATAACATTTTCATCCCTGATTTTCAGGGATTGGCGGGAATTTAAAAATGTTTAAAATTCAAAATCGCAACTCAAAAATCGCTAAACACGATTATCTCGAGAACTATAACGATTCAGAACTTACTGTAAAAACAAAAAATGCTCCATTTTTCATGAATTTTCCGAATATATATAAATTATGGCAAATTCGCTATCCTAGATTTCGAGTAGGGCCAGATAGCCGAACGCCAACCGATGAAATTACTTTTTTGGATCCTTAAATTTTTTGCATAAACGTTCCCCATATATAGAGCTATCTTTAGGGTAGAGCTCCCAGAAAAGTGATAAACTTGTCACTTTTTGTGACATTAGTTTTTTAAGAAAAATTTTACATAATAGTGATTGACTAGCTTATTCATTTATAAAAATACCTTTAAAAATTTGTTAATCGAATTTAAGCTTTGTCACTTTTTGTCACGGTTGTCACAAAAAGTGACAAATTAGTTTTTCATACAAAAAAGTAATTATTCTATTATAAAATGTTTCAAAAATTTGAACATTTTTATAATAGAATAATTACTTTTTTGTATGAAAAACTAATTTGTCACAAATGTCACTTTTTGTGACAGTTGTCACTTTTTGTGACAAGGGTCACTTTTTGTGACAACCGTGACAAAGCTTAAATCCGATTAACAAATTTTTAAAGGTATTTTTATAAATGAATAAGCTAGTCAATCACTACTATGTAAAATTTTTCTTAAAAAACTAATGTCACAAAAAGTGACAAGTTTGTCACTTTTCTGGGAGCTCTACTTTAGGGGTCAAATATAGAGCTATCTTTAGGGGCAAAAGTCTTGATAAAAACGCTGAAAAGGTGTTTTCTCGTCCAGAATTGTCGAGGAAACACGTTTTTGAAATGTCAAGACTTTTCCCCCTTTGCGAGGACTTTTTCACCCTCTTGTATATATAAAAAATTGTTAAAAAAAATAATGACTCTGTCTGGGATCAAAAATTTCATCAAAATATTCCTAAAAAATTAAGGTAATAAAAAATTGTTCTAATTTTTCAGATAAAATAAAACCATCGATTTTCTACTTAAAAATATTCAGGTTCTTTGAGATTAAAATGCAGGAATTAGAAAATTGTTTAAGCTTCTTGCATAAATGTAACAAATTGAATTATTCAGATGATTATTCGCCGTATAATACCACACCTAATATCTATGCAACGAACCTATGTAGTTGCTTCGTCTTGTTCTTTTGCTACTTTCAAACCAGGTCGTGGAACTGGCGATAAAGGTTCGAATTTTTGCAATTTTATGAGTTGCAAAATTTGCATGCCTATTTGCAGGAAAATCGAGTTTATGGAACAACGAAAGAAAGTGGAAAGACGATATTGTTTTTGAAGCATTAGGAACTACGGATGAGTTGTCTTCATTGTTAGGGTAGAGCAAAAAATATTTCCTACCGGATACGAACCTGCTACTTATTTTTCATTTTTAGTATCTGTCGTGAACTAATCCAAGGAGCCGATTTGAAAGATGTGGATGAAATTCTTACTCGAGTACAATGTTGTTTGCAAGATTTGTGCTCTCATGTAGCCACTCCACCAGATTCTTCTCAAAAGAAATTAGGTAAGTCTTTTCGAGTCAATTCAAGTTCCTCCTAAGATTCAAAACCTTGTCCGAAACTAAAAAACCCAATTTTATGTTGACTTCCGTGAAACAATTATTTATATCCGCATCAAATTTTTTGCAATACTTCCGTCAGTCCCTTTGTAAGGCCACCTAAGTTCGAACTTTCGAGATATCGTCTCATAAACATTTTTCAGAAAGGACTAAATTTGATGAAAATTTTGTAAACTATGTGAATGAGCTCATTAATTCATATGGTGAAAAAGTCCCACCACTCAAACAATTTATTTTACCGGTTAGTGTTAGCTCATCTACAAAATTGAACTATACTCATTTTTTAGGGTGGTGGCCTCCAAGCTGCAAATTTCCAGTATGCTCGTTCAATTTGCCGAAAAGCTGAACGCCGACTCATTCCACTTCTGAGAGAAAATCAAATTGATGAAAATGCACTGAAATTTTTGAACCGGTGTGAAAATTTTCTCTACATATAAACTCGATTTTCAGCTTAAGCGACCTTCTCTTTGTTCTGGGCCGATATGTTTGCATGAAAACGTGTCACAATGAATATGTATATCAGAAGCCGATGTTTGGAGCTGGAGAAATCCGCTGGCAAACCAAGAAATTGGATGATAAATAATATATTGAATTTTATTTGTATATTATAAATGCGTTTAAATATTTTTATTATAAGAAAAGTATTTTTGTCATGACAATCTATATGAATGTATAAATATATAAACATATTCCGCAAGGGCGTAATTATAGGGGGAAATGAGATTGTTCTCCCACCAAGTCGCAAAATAGTTGAAAAAATTCTTGGCCCCCTTTATATTTTTGCCCAAAGTTTGTGAAATATTTGTTAATGCTATGTCCTCCATTACAATTTTTTACCAAAAATTGATCAAATTTTCCATTTCATCAAAATTCCCTATTTTTCAACAGATTTGCAAAATTTTCATCAAAATCAAATTTAGGATGACTAATAAAAATATTCGGAGCTAGTTCATTTAGTTGCCGCCACTTAACATGGTCTAAAAGTTGAAAAATTTTTCTTTAAATTCAACCAAAAACACTCATATTAGGGTTTTTTAGGGCAGGGAACACGTTGAAGTTGTTTTTGCGTGAAAACCTAAAAAATATTCCAGGAGGCATGGGCAATGGCACCCCTTGTGGCCCTAAAGAGGGCTGTTGGGATAAGAAATGATGTTACTCTTTATGGATTGCATGGAATGAAAGCCACTATTTGTGATCAAAAGTTGAAAAGCATTTGATTTCGCCCTCGGAGATAGAACCTGTGGACCCAATGTTGCTTAATTTGCTAGAGCAGACGGGACTACTCCTTACATCTTTTAAGAAAGTATTTTGAGTGATCTAAAGCCTTTGTACATTTTCCTTTCTTTTCTTATCAAAAATCACAAATTCTATTTAGCTCAGCCATAAAATTTATTTCTTATCTTACCTCATTTGTTGTAGCCAAATATATTTCAGACGGCCAAGGCAATACTCGTTTATGTGAATTTCTTATAAGCAGACAACGAATAACGTGGGATCCAATTAGCTTTTTACCTAACTGCCGCTTTCCTGATTTATATAAATCTTTTCTTCCAACCCAGGATAATTGGATTTCATACATTTTTTATTTTCTTGATAGATTTTTTCTTATAGTGTATTTTTAAAATAATACAGGGTGTCCCAGCACAACATAGCAGATAAAAAATTCGATATCTCAACAACGATAAAAGTTGTTTAAAAACGTTTTTTGTAAGTTGCTTCATAAATTATCTCGTTTTGTGTAAAAATATTTTCATGATTTTTGAATAAATCTGTTGAAGCGAAGATCTAATTTTTTGCCCTTAACGAATTTTTGAAAAATAACAACGCCAACTTGTATAACGCATCGAAAACGGTAGAACTCCAAAAATCTCGGAAATCCGAGAATATGTTTTTGAGAAAATTAATTTCAAAGTCCTTAAGAAATGGTCGAAAAAGCATATAAAAATTCGAAAATTATTAGATTTTTCGATCATTTCTTAAGAACTTTGAAAGTCATTTTCTCAAAAACTTATTCTCGGATTTGGGAGGTACTTTTGGGTTTTTCTCTACAAGATGGCGTTGTTATTTAAAAAAATTTAAGGGTAAAAAAACAGGTTTTCGCTTCAATACACAGACTTATTCAAAAATCATGAAAATATTTTTACACAAAACGGAATGATTTATGAAGCAACTTACAACAAACCGTTTTTGAAAATCTTTTATCGTTGTTGAGATATCGAATTTTTTTATCTGCTATGTTGTGCTGGGACACCCTGTATATCTTTTTATCTTGTATTAGTAGATTGAAATGATTCGACTAAAGATAATTATGGTCATGCCATTTTTTCTTGAGGCTTTTCCTTTTGTTGGTACTAGGCGGAAGTATTTATGACATGGAATAGGTCTCCTATGTTTAGTTAGCGTTGTTATTTTTTATATATATTTTTAAATGAATTTTCTCGTCATACATAGACTTGATTTATTGTTTCATTATCCTCCGAAATTTGGAATTTTCACAAAAAAATTTTAAAATTTTGAGTATCTTCTATAAATTTTCTTATTCGTTTAGCGGAGCGATAAACTTTATTCGAAACAAAGAATGGATGCGGAAGCATTTCGAAAATATGGCAAAGAGATGGTTGATATCGTAGCCGATTATTGGGACACTATGCGCCAACGCCAACCTTTACCAGAAGTCAAGCCAGGATACATATGGGACCTGGTAAAAATATTAACTCCTTTTAATCAAAATTAATTTATAGGTCCCAAAAGATCCGCCGGCTGAACCAGAACCATGGTCAAGAATTTTCGCTGATATAGAACCTGTCGTTTTCCAAGGCACCACACATTGGCATCATCCTCATTTCTTTGCATACTATCCAACAGCTTGTAGCTATCCTTCAATTATGGGGGATATTCTCAGTGGTGGTATTGCTTCTATCGGTTTCACATGGGTATAATTTATTTATCTTGACTCTTTTAATACCATAGAAGTCTATAGTGATATTCAGTCACCAGCGATTTTTCGAATACGAATACTAATCGAACTATAGAATACTGTTCGAATAATAAACGATTATTGTTTTTCGAATACAAATACAGCATTCGTTCTGACTGGCAGTAGGCCTTTTGTCAAGGCCTTTAGTTATGTGTTTTTTGTCACCGAGGCCTTTTGTCACGGGTTGCATTTTGTCACGCATCGCGTTTACGACGATTTACACTGTCATAAATTTACGATTTGTAACTTGCCTGATTTTCAATGTTCATTTATTTTCTGCTGTGCTACCAGTAAATTTTTTATAATGTTCTACCAATCGTTTCAATAAACAAGATTTTATTGAAAATAAGGCACCGCAAATCGTCGTAAGTTCGTTGCAGTTGTCGTAAATATCACGACGTCGTAAATTTACACTGATTTGCGTTGAATTTGCGCTTTTTTATGCAACC
Organism: Acrobeloides thornei; assembly: GCA_034699885.1. Lineage (NCBI taxonomy): Eukaryota > Metazoa > Nematoda > Chromadorea > Rhabditida > Cephalobidae > Acrobeloides > Acrobeloides thornei. The sequence continues at coordinate 9,581 of JAQGCP010000429.1, forward strand.
CTATCGATAGGTCGACTAATCGCCGATGCAATTTAATTTGTGGATTAAAAATCTTCGACTAAAAAGCGATAAAACGATACAACTTTTGAACCGAGCTACCGATTAGCTTGAATAAAAACGAAAGATACCTGATATCACATGGGCGCTTGACTAATTTTTATTTCCCTTGTGAACATATATTATGTATATGCAATTCCAATAAGAAGTTAGTCTAATCACCTGTGCAGGTGATTAGACTAACTTTGAACTGAATAATACTCCGTACAACTATGGTATATTCAAAGCGTTAAATGAGTAGATCTTTCCAGAAATCAAGTCCAGCGATGACCGAGCTAGAAATGGTCATGACAGATTGGCTAGCAAAATCCATTGGTCTGCCAGAATGCTTTCTAAATTCCGATCCTGGACCAGGAGCTGGAATGATCCAATGCACAGCAAGCGATGCAACATTAATAGCTTTATTGAGTGCGAGGGCTAGAGCAGTATCGGTAATATTCTAATACATATCCAGTCTCATTTCAATGTTTAGGCAATGGAGCAAAATGGTCGCCTAAACTGGCTTTATTCCACAATTTCTAGAGCATTACCAACAAAGTTTAATCTTCGGGAGATGATGAAAAAAGTCGAGCAACCATCTCAAGAAAAATCGCAAAGTCCAGAAAGTCAGATAATAAATTTTGAACATCATGATCCAGTTTATTTTACAAAATTGGTTGCTTATTGCTCTGATCAAGTAATAAAAATAGCTTGAGGGCTAAAACTTGGGTTTTGGACATTGGGCCCTTATTTGAACACACATCCATTGGATTCTAAATTTCTGGATCCGGGACACTCGTGTGTCAAAAACTACAATTGTGTTTCATGTTGCAGATTTCATGGGGCCTCTTATAAATTTTGGATCATATAGGTAATAATAATTGGTGCATAAATTTTAGGCCCACTCATCCGTTGATAAAGGTATCATGTTAGCCGGTGTACGAATGAGAAAAATAAAAAGCACAAAGGATGCCAAATTTAACAATTATAGTGTAGAACCAGAAGTGTTAGAAGCTGCTATTCGAGTAAACAAAACATATCTTCAATAAACTTTTAAATCAATTATAGGAAGACCGAGCCCAAGGTTATATCCCCTTTATTTATGTAGCTACTGTTGGTACAACAAATACATGTGGAGTTGATTCTTTGACAAAACTCGGACCGATATGTAATCGAGAAATGATTTGGCTTCATGTAGATGCTGCATATGCAGGTATAAGAAAATGGCTCTAGGAAGGTTGCCAACGAAAAGTTGCCAACGAATTTTATAATTAGTTAGCGTTGCCTGATTTGCAATAAAATCGTGTATATTGACACAATTTGTGTCAATATACACGATGTTCAAAAAAAGGTTCAAATTGACACCAATCGTTTTTAGGAAGCTATGCACTTTGCCCAGAATTCCGATATCTTATTGAAGGTATTGAAATGGCAGATTCTTTCAACTTCAACTGTCATAAAGCAATGATGATCAACTTTGATTGCTCTCCGATGTGGTAATTAAAAATTTGTAATCTCCAAAATTGCTGTAAATTTTAGGTTCAAGGATGCCAGAGAAGCCATTAATTATTTTAACGTTGATCCGACGTATCTCAAACATGAACACCAGGCTGTAGCTTCTGATTATAGGGTAATACAAACTTCCATTTATTTTAATAAGGGCAAATTTAGCATCTCCAAGTTGCTCTTGGTCGCCGCTTTAGGGCTCTAAAAGTTTGGTTTGTACTTCGATCTATTGGAACCGCAAAAATTCAAGAACATCTTAAAATAGTATTGTTAAAATCCTTACTAGCCAAACGATATTTTAGATGGTTGACAGAGCAATCCAATTTGCGGAGCTAATCGAAAAAGATGATCGCTTTGAGCTATTTGTGCCACAACATTTGGGACTAGTATGCTTCCGTTTAAAGGCGAGGTCCATTTAATAAATAAATAAAAAATTAAATTCAGGGTTCGGATGACATAAATGAACGTCTAAATACAATTATCAACGATGATAGAAGAATTCATTTGGTTCCTGCAAAAGCTCATGGAGTTTATTTTTTGAGATTTGCTGTTTGTAATTCAGAAACAACAGAAGAAGATGTGAAATATGCTTACAATGTCATTACAGAATTGGCACAGACATTATTGCATTTTTGAAATTATAAATTTCGACTAACTTTATCAGACCGTTCGAAATTCTCTAAAAAATATAATTAAGGATAGACATCATAAAAAGCCATTTTGTTATAAAAATTTCATAAATAAAATTTGAAAAAAATATAAAAATCCTCTTGCTGAACAACAAAAAATTTCAATTTTATACAACTATGTTCGTCCAAACAAATAAAACATAGATCCAATCAACAACGGATCAAATTATAATTTTTATTTTTGCACAAATATTACTCGAATAAAGAGCTACATTTTTGAAAAGTTTCATAAAAAGTTTTGAAACCCCTTGTAGCACTTTGGGTGCATTGGCTCTACAAGGGATCGATAATTTTTGGGGTACTTTTGGATATTCATCCAAGTATAAAATTATGTAAAAATTTGGGGTCAAGATGGACTTGGCATAAAATGAAGCCCGAATCCCCAGCTACAAAATGTAAAATACCGTTTGCCAAAATCTTTTCGTACTAAAAAGTGATGGCACTTTTTTCTCGGATATCCTAAATTTCAAGTAGAGCCGGATAGCCAAACTTCAAACCGGTACTTTTTTGGGCCACTCAATTTTTTTGATTTTTTGCATAAACGTTCCCTATCTTTATGGAAAGTTAGCGCTGAAAGTTTAGAGGTACTTTGATTCCGCGAGGGGTCATCAATTTTTGGACTATTTTTGGATATTTGGCTAAGTAAAAAATTATGTAAATATCTGGGGTCAAAATAGTCTTGGCATAAAATGAAGTCCCAATCTCCAGCTACAAAATGCAAAAGACCGTTTGTCAAAAGCTAAAAAACTTACTGACTTAGAGCCGATCCAAGTTTGGTCGAAAAATGGCCATTTTTCCCAACTTCGAGAGCCTATACCGTCCAGAGGAGAAGTCATTGGACCGGAAGTCCAAAATAAAAGTTACATAACTCAATGAGTTCAATCAGAATATCGACCTAAATTTTCGTCCTGCGTCAAAAAAATTGTTATATGCCCTTCGTCTCAAAGCTCGATTCTATCGCAGAACCTGTTTTAAATTTTTGTGTAAAAACGAAGAAATACACTGGTCGACATAAATATAGGTTCACCTAGGGCTGTCCAAAAAGGCTGCTCGTGTTATTTTTCTACATCAATTTGTCCATATATATTTTTCTGATTTAGCATTGTCAAAACATCCATAAAATATAAAATGGATTCCGAAGCATTTCGAAAATATGGCAAAGAGATGGTTGATATCGTAGCCGATTATTGGGACACTATGCGCCAACGCCAACCTTTACCAGAAGTCAAGCCAGGATACATATGGGACCTGGTAAAAATATTAACTCCTTTTAATCAAAATTAATTTATAGGTCCCAAAAGATCCGCCGGCTGAACCAGAACCATGGTCAAGAATTTTCGCTGATATAGAACCTGTCGTTTTCCAAGGCACCACACATTGGCATCATCCTCATTTCTTTGCATACTATCCAACAGCTTGTAGCTATCCTTCAATTATGGGGGATATTCTCAGTGGTGGTATTGCTTCTATCGGTTTCACATGGGTATAATTTATTTATCTTGACTCTTTTAATACCATAGAAGTCTATAGTGATATTCAGTCACCAGCGATTTTTCGAATACGAATACTAATCGAACTATAGAATACTGTTCGAATAATAAACGATTATTGTTTTTCGAATACAAATACAGCATTCGTTCTGACTGGCAGTAGGCCTTTTGTCAAGGCCTTTAGTTATGTGTTTTTTGTCACCGAGGCCTTTTGTCACGGGTTGCATTTTGTCACGCATCGCGTTTACGACGATTTACACTGTCATAAATTTACGATTTGTAACTTGCCTGATTTTCAATGTTCATTTATTTTCTGCTGTGCTACCAGTAAATTTTTTATAATGTTCTACCAATCGTTTCAATAAACAAGATTTTATTGAAAATAAGGCACCGCAAATCGTCGTAAGTTCGTTGCAGTTGTCGTAAATATCACGACGTCGTAAATTTACACTGATTTGCGTTGAATTTGCGCTTTTTTATGCAACCCTATCGATAGGTCGACTAATCGCCGATGCAATTTAATTTGTGGATTAAAAATCTTCGACTAAAAAGCGATAAAACGATACAACTTTTGAACCGAGCTACCGATTAGCTTGAATAAAAACGAAAGATACCTGATATCACATGGGCGCTTGACTAATTTTTATTTCCCTTGTGAACATATATTATGTATATGCAATTCCAATAAGAAGTTAGTCTAATCACCTGTGCAGGTGATTAGACTAACTTTGAACTGAATAATACTCCGTACAACTATGGTATATTCAAAGCGTTAAATGAGTAGATCTTTCCAGAAATCAAGTCCAGCGATGACCGAGCTAGAAATGGTCATGACAGATTGGCTAGCAAAATCCATTGGTCTGCCAGAATGCTTTCTAAATTCCGATCCTGGACCAGGAGCTGGAATGATCCAATGCACAGCAAGCGATGCAACATTAATAGCTTTATTGAGTGCGAGGGCTAGAGCAGTATCGGTAATATTCTAATACATATCCAGTCTCATTTCAATGTTTAGGCAATGGAGCAAAATGGTCGCCTAAACTGGCTTTATTCCACAATTTCTAGAGCATTACCAACAAAGTTTAATCTTCGGGAGATGATGAAAAAAGTCGAGCAACCATCTCAAGAAAAATCGCAAAGTCCAGAAAGTCAGATAATAAATTTTGAACATCATGATCCAGTTTATTTTACAAAATTGGTTGCTTATTGCTCTGATCAAGTAATAAAAATAGCTTGAGGGCTAAAACTTGGGTTTTGGACATTGGGCCCTTATTTGAACACACATCCATTGGATTCTAAATTTCTGGATCCGGGACACTCGTGTGTCAAAAACTACAATTGTGTTTCATGTTGCAGATTTCATGGGGCCTCTTATAAATTTTGGATCATATAGGTAATAATAATTGGTGCATAAATTTTAGGCCCACTCATCCGTTGATAAAGGTATCATGTTAGCCGGTGTACGAATGAGAAAAATAAAAAGCACAAAGGATGCCAAATTTAACAATTATAGTGTAGAACCAGAAGTGTTAGAAGCTGCTATTCGAGTAAACAAAACATATCTTCAATAAACTTTTAAATCAATTATAGGAAGACCGAGCCCAAGGTTATATCCCCTTTATTTATGTAGCTACTGTTGGTACAACAAATACATGTGGAGTTGATTCTTTGACAAAACTCGGACCGATATGTAATCGAGAAATGATTTGGCTTCATGTAGATGCTGCATATGCAGGTATAAGAAAATGGCTCTAGGAAGGTTGCCAACGAAAAGTTGCCAACGAATTTTATAATTAGTTAGCGTTGCCTGATTTGCAATAAAATCGTGTATATTGACACAATTTGTGTCAATATACACGATGTTCAAAAAAAGGTTCAAATTGACACCAATCGTTTTTAGGAAGCTATGCACTTTGCCCAGAATTCCGATATCTTATTGAAGGTATTGAAATGGCAGATTCTTTCAACTTCAACTGTCATAAAGCAATGATGATCAACTTTGATTGCTCTCCGATGTGGTAATTAAAAATTTGTAATCTCCAAAATTGCTGTAAATTTTAGGTTCAAGGATGCCAGAGAAGCCATTAATTATTTTAACGTTGATCCGACGTATCTCAAACATGAACACCAGGCTGTAGCTTCTGATTATAGGGTAATACAAACTTCCATTTATTTTAATAAGGGCAAATTTAGCATCTCCAAGTTGCTCTTGGTCGCCGCTTTAGGGCTCTAAAAGTTTGGTTTGTACTTCGATCTATTGGAACCGCAAAAATTCAAGAACATCTTAGAATAGTATTGTTAAAATCCTTACTAGTCAAACGATTTTAGGTGGTTGACAGAGCAATCCAATTTGCGAAGCTGATCGAAAAAGATGAACGACTTGAGCTATTTGTGCCACAACATTTGGGACTAGTATGCTTCCGTTTAAAGGCAAGATAATTTTCTTTTTAATAAAAAATTTATCCCAGGGATCGAATGATATCAATGAACGTTTGAATACAATTATCAATGACGATAAAAGAATTCATTTGGTTCCTGCAAATGCTCATGGAATTTACTTTTTGAGAGTTGCATTTCATTCAAGTACTACAGAAGATGATGTAAAATATGCTTATGGCGTTATTACAGAATTAGCAAAGGCATTATTTAAATCAGAATTATGATTTTGAAAATTCTCAATCAGATCTGTATCTAACAAGTAAACATTACGAACTTGATTTTCTAATTTTTGACCAAAAGTATTAAAAAAGTTTGATCTAAATCTAGAAAATCAAGTTCGTAATATTTACTTATAAGTAGTGGTGTTCAAACTATAAAGATTGGTATAAACGATAAATAAAGCAAAAATAAAGTTTATTGCAATTTGAACGATAAAAATGATAAAGCGATAAAGATTTTTGTGATAAATATTATAATCGATAAACTTTATCGCAAAATAAATGATAATGATTATCGACGATAATTTTTATCTTAACATCTTTATCGGCGATAAATTTTTATCGACTTTATCCGCGAGATAAAGATTATCTCGACAAGATAAACTTTATCTCGACGAGATAATCTTTATCTTAGAAAGAAACTTTATCTCGCGGATAAAGTCGATAAAGATAAAAATTATCTCCATGAGCTTATCGATTACATTCTTTATCACAAAAATCTTTATATACTTTATCACTTTATCTTTTTTATAATTCAAAATTGATAAAGTTTATCATTAGATAATGTTTATCGCCGGACAATTTTATTTATCGTTTTTTATCGTTTGAACACCACTACTTGAAGGTAAAATTTTTGGTTAGAGGGTGTCCAACAAATTTTTCAATCTTTGGACTGCCAAAAATTAAAGGAGATCTTCTATATTATTCGGCCTTTAGTCCATTTTAATTTTTAAAGGAATTCAGCATCCAGTGCACCTGTTAGTAGCTGCGTCCCTTATACAGGGTGGACTTAAATAACCAGCCCCCATTTAATTTTTAATAATGGTTTTCTTCATAACAGAAATTTTGTACAAAAAGTGGTCTTCTACAAAGTTGTTGCCGAGATAACGACAAACAACTTTGTAGAAGATCACTTTTTGTGCAAAAATTTCTGTTATGAAGAAAACCATTATTAAAATTAACGTGCGGGTTATTTAAGTCCACCCTGTAGAATAAACACTGTTTTGTAGCCTCTGAATTGATTGACAGTCTGTAAAATTTAATGCGTTAAAAACATAGTATAAATGTCGAGTAAAAACAAAATTTTTTATTTAACACATTTTTAAATACAAACATTTTCACAACAATTTTTTTCCAACATTTTACCCTTAACAGCCTATAAAAAGA
>JAQGCP010000430.1:0-17116 GCA_034699885.1 Acrobeloides thornei
TTGATATCAATCGATTGCCCAAACGATGGGCTTTAAAATAAAAAAAGATCTCTCCGAGGCGCTGGTTATTTCGAAAGCTATGATGAAATTTAAGCGTCCCACGAAATTGGGACATACTGTACATTATATAAAATATACCAAACACTATAAGGTCGTAGCTAAATATACAAAAGAAAACGCGTTTGTTATTGCCGAAGAAAAATTTGTAGAAATACGATTTATACGTTAATAGATATCGATTTAAAGCTAAAGGTAATGAGGCAGCAATAGATGTGGTTAAACCTTGTGTTCCGATAGCTAAATTTTAGGTGAATAAAATGGAGAGTAGATATAGGTATAGTCTTAGGCCTAATTTTTTGATTTCGTTAAGTTTTCGGTAGCGGCATCCGGTAATTTTTCGAATCCGTTAAGTTTCGGTAGGTAATTTTTTAACTTTTCAAAATTTAAAAACTTAATCGATTCATCCTAATTTTTTTTGTCAATCAAATTTCATTGCAATCAGGCAAAAAGCTTTAAAACGAATATATTTTATGTCGAAAAGTTGGCACTAGGCCTTTCCTTATCGTTACCGGCATTTCATTACCAAACCAGCCATTACCGGACCATTCTTTACCGTCCATTCATTACCGGTCTTTCCTTACCGAACCATTCATTACCGACCATCTATTACTGGCCTTTCATTACCGGTCTTTCCTTACCGAACCATTCATTACCGGCCTTTTATTACTGAACAGGATGCGAAAAAAAGGTGGTGGGATGGTATCACCTTTTTTTGCACCCTGTTCAATAATAAAAGGCCGGTAATGAATGGTTCGGTAAGGAAAAGCCGATAATTAATGAACGGTAAGGAATGGTCCTGTAAGGGAAGGCCGATAATGAAGGGTCGGTAAAGAAAGACCTAATGCCAAAAAGTTGTACTGCCAATTTTCCACTCCGTTAAGAATATGATAACAAAATTATGAAAATTATAAAACTAAAATAACTTGTTTGCCTTTTTTCAAAGTGAAAAAATCTGGTCCCATTCGACATGCCTTACAAGACGCCCAATGCTTCGAGGAACTGCCTAATCATGAATTTTGTTATAAATACTGCGTATGTGAAAATATATTTTGTTTATGATAAATTTATGCATTTTTAAATTAAGAACAAATTACCGGTTTTCCTATTCCGGTAAGATTTTTTCTTATTCCGTTAAGTTTTCGGTAGCGGTAACCGGTAATTTTTTAAATCCGTTAAGTTTTCGGTAGCGGTATCCGGTAATTTTTTTCATCCGGTTCTGCCCTGGTTGCAACGGAAGCCTTGGAACGAATGCCTACATATTTGTAAAGAGAAATCATGAAAAAAAGAACATTGAAGCTAAAATTCCATCTTTTAAATTGCTAGCCGACTTTACTGTTCTTTGCCAGTGAACATCACACCGCTTTGTTATTGATGAAGCGCGTCAAAATCTGACGGAACGATTGAGTCGACGTGAAACACAACTTGGCGAAATTTTGACGCTATGATGATTTTGATGAGAAACCGGCTTCTTATTTTGATGCCATTGCAGATACTTTTCAAGAAGAATAAATATTATATTGTTCGTTTAAATCAAAAGTTTACTTGTTATTGTTTTATAGTTTAATAGGCACTTCTTTAGTTCATTGCTCACCTTTAAAATATTTTTATGGTTTTTTTTTTAAATTTGGATAGTTACGATATTCTAAGAGATGATGTCTCGAAAGTTTGAACTTTTTGGAGATCCCATGGACTTAGAAAAACTAAACTCGGAATATGTAATTTGGGACCAAACTAAGCACAAAATATGTTTAAAATGATGTTCAACTTTAAAAAGTCCCATTTTGACCTCTAGGCAATTTGTGAATTTTGGAGGCTTTTTACACTTTAGTATTTTGAGCATATCTCCTAATTGTTAATTCAAATTTCGATGGTCTTTGGTGTAGTTGAAAAGCTGAGAACACGAGCTACAACTTTTAAATCGGATGTAAGGGGCATGTAATGGAAAAAGTAGTCGAAAAATTAAGTTTTTCGTAAAAATCTGGGTCCCTGGAGGGGTCAAAAATTCAAAGAAATGGCTCTAGCTAAAAACTTTGTTGCGACCGTCTTCTCCGTTCGAACCTAAAAATTGTCTACAACGCCACTACTTTGTGTTATACTTGTTCCGGGGCCAAATCTCGTTTCCACAAAAATCTTTTTTGCCTCTGAATTTGTGCACTTTTGGAAAATTGTACCTTCTTAATAAAAGTGATTTGTACAGAAATCGTCTTTAAGCTGCAGTTTTTGAAAATTCTCGCTATCTGCGAATTATTAGAATTTATTTTTGTTTATTTTTAAATGCCATTTTCAGAAATCATCTAAAATATCTTGTAACAGTACATAATGCTAATAGTGAAAATTTAACTACACTTGTAAGATTACCCTCATATCAATATTTTATAAATAGCATAGAAATATTAGATAGTAGCGGTAATCAAGTTGACTATCAGGTATAAATGTTTTAATAGAAACCTAATATTATAAACGTGTAATGTTCGTACGTGGTCGCGATCTCGAGAACGAGTGATTTCAACTCCCGACACTAGAACTAAAGTTGTAGGGGACACTGAGAGAAGAAGACGATCAACACCACTTTTATGGGATACCCCTCAAAAAATTCCCACGACCACGCAGGCATGCCCTGGCATGACACATACTGTGAAAAATTCGATCTCTCTGAGTCACCATTCGGAGTCGCCGCTAGGAGTCATCCTAGGAGCTCAGTCCCTGTTCTCTGTAATAAATAATATAAATCATTTACAGGGTGCCCCAAAAAAAAACGAGAATTTTGCCCATTTTTGGGGGCTTAAAAAACACGTTTTTTTGCTATTTTAGGGGTTTTTTGGGGTCAAAAAATTTTTTGGACGCCGGATTCGTGTTTTTCAGCCATTTTTACCCCTAGAATGATGTTTTTAGAAAAATTGTTCTCAAAAAATGCCCCCAAAAATTGGCAAAATTCTTTTTTTGGGGCACCCTGTATTTTTAGCCAAAAATTCGATTTTTTCTCCAGCATCTGTGTTTTTAGAGCGAATATGCCAAAATTCGTTTTTACAAAAATTCGTGTGCGAAAATTCGCCGTGCCATGCGAAAAGTCTGTGGGAAAATTCGTTTTGCCAAAATTGGCGTATGCGAAAAATCATAGAGCTGCCTTACTCAAGAGCAGAAGGGTTCAAACGAGCTTCCCAAGTAGAATTCGGCAGCAAATTGAGCTTCTTTACAATCTCAGCCGCTCTCTTATAAGATTCACTATAGAAGACGTCTGCTTGGTTATCCGAAATTTCCCCACCAAACCATTGAGAAATGCCCCATATCCCGAGAATCAAGAAGACTACTACCAACAAAAGAAGCAATAAAATAGTTATAAAATAGCAAAGTGACCGATTTCGCATTCTATTCGCATATTTCTTCACCTCTCGAATTATAGTAAAATTAGACGATTAGCTATAAACTAGAGTGCCGACAAACGCCTAAACACAGTATAAAAACCAACAGCAGTAAAACACAGCGGCAGTAACAGACAAGCAATATATCTGGCGAATAGATCTCGGGGTCGAGGCAAAAACTTTCAACAAACTATATGGCCGGAAGCGCAACGCCGGGCCAAGTCGTTTTTCTTTGTCTCGTCTGTTGTGCTGGCTTTGTAGGTTTGTGACCTAGTGAAGAACAAGGAGAAGCTGTTAGATCAATTCATTTTCCTCTCATAAAATGATAAATTAACGACTGAGGTGTGATTTGTAATGTTCGAAAAGAGGCGCTCTCTCAAAAGACACATTCCGATCTCCCTCGCTTATAAAAAATGAAAGGAACTTTTCAACAGGCGGTGAGGCAAAAAGAACGTGCTTTATCCTTTTTCATGATTCATTGAGACTCTTTTCATATGCAATAGAACTAATTATACACACAAATAGTATTTAAAAAAACACTTTCAAACATAAAGTTTGTTTTTACAATAATAAAAACGGTAATTTTATTTAGAATAGAACATAATGCACGATTTAGAATAAAATAATACGATAGTCTCATAATAAACACATTAAAATAGGAAATTTTAAACACAACAAAAATATATTAAGCAGAATGTCTCCCCCATCTCTAAAATCCATGTTCAGTCAACCAAGAATCGATTTTTGCGCCATTGCGTTTCAAAAGCTGTGAGTTCAATCGGATACTTTCGACAGACTGGCGAATCGGACGATCGAGTACTGTAAGTTCATCTTCAGTCAAATTCGATTTGAAGAAAGTCTAAAAAGAAAAAAAAACAGTTCAACTTTTGAAACTAGTTCACTTAGTTGCCGCCATTTTTTCAACTTTTTGACCACATTAAGTAGGGCGATAACTAAGTAAACCAGCTCCCAACTTTCTTTAGTTGAAATCTTGGCGGGTACAATGGCCTATACAACAAAAAATTTTTACCTCCGCTTCTTCTGCCACATTTTCAGTGCAATGCGAACTAAGTGCAATCTTAAGACATCGTTGGAATATAGTGTTGTTCACAGTGCCAAAGATTTTCAGAAACTCCTTCAAGTTACTCTTGAAATAGTTCCATGCAAATTCCTGGCCCACCTTTTGCGCACACGTTCCAACAAACTAATAATAATAATTTTATAGCTGGCAAGAAACACAAAAAATTGACTTACCAATGACATATAATCTTGAGAACGAATTTTGCCGTCCGTCACACCGTACTTGAAAACATCTCCGAGAAGATTTTCATCACTCGCTTGGCCCAAAGCAACAATGCAGTTACGCTCCACTTCGCTGAAACCACATGTCTCGAAAATCTTCCGTAATTTCTCGATGCCATCTTTACCGGTGTTTCGGGCAACCACTCCATAAATCATGCCACGAAGATCAGGATGGAGGTCCACATTGTTTTCGAAATGATCGTTGAATTTGGCTAGTGCAGCATCGATGGTCGGTTGATGTCCGGCTTTGGCAAGGCGAGACAAAATAAGTGCACGAAGGAGGGAAACTTGGTTATCTAAAAGTATATATGACCTTGGAAATGTGAAATTAGCAGCAACAACCTACCTTCATTGGCAGCTGGCTCCCATCCAAGACGTTGTCCCGCCGGTGCAAGGAGCTTGCAAATAAAAGCGTTGAAGCGCTTCTTCAGCGTGCCATCGTCGTAACGAGTAATCACATTGGAAATGTTCGAGATTCCGTCATCCAGTGCAGCCCACACGATAAAATTATCTTCACTAGCACCAGCCGCAGCATACAAGGACAAGAAGTTCGATGCTGGTACCTTGCCACTTTCGACCTATAAAGAGAATTAGCTAGATAGCTAGCAATCGTTTATATCTTCGCCACCATTTCATATTGAAAAAATACCCAGCGCCGTAATCATGAGGTTTTTTCAAGGGGGTTAACCTTCCCAATCATGGAAAAAATCGAAATTTCGGGGAAAAATGAAAAAATTGCTCCCCCAAGACTAAATTTTCCACCCCCTCTGTGGCCCTAAAGAGGGCCGCAGTTTTAACAACTGTGATCCTGAGACATAGCTACAGCTTCATGATTATACGGGGTACTGGGCGGCGACTTGACTCCTTAGTAGTACCGGTCTCTAAATTCAGATTCTAAATCCGGATTCCAATTCTAGATTCGGATTTAGAATCTGAATTTCGGATTCTGAATCCGAATTATGAATCCATATTCTGGGTTCGGATTCTGAATCCGGATTCTAATTCTGGATTCTGATTCAGAATCTGAATTCTGATTCTCAATCTGGATTTTGAATTCGGATTCTGAATTTCGGATTCTGATTTGCGATCCGGATTCAAAATCTGAATCCAGAATCCGAATCCGGATTCAGAATCCAAATTCTGGATTCAGAATAAGAATCTGAAAGAATTCTGAATTCTGGATTCAGATTTTGAATCCGGATTGCAAATCAGAATCCGAAATTCGGATTCAGAATCCAGATTGAGAATCAGAACCCAGAATTCAGATTCTGAATCCAGAATTCAGAATCCGAAATTCAGATTCTGAATCCGAATCTAGAATCGGAATCCGGATTCAGAATTTGAATCCAGAATCTTAGTTCAGAATCCGGATTTTGAATCCGAATCGAGAATCCAAATTCAGAATCCAAGATCCGAATTCAGAATCCAGATGGAGAATCAGAATTCGGATTCTGAATCCGAATACAGAATTTTATGGATTTTAATTTTTATGGATTTTGAGTTATGGATTTTAATTTTATGGATTGTGATAGGGGACCCCAACGTGTTCCCTACATCAAAATACACATATGCAAAAATTTTTTATCGAATTCGGACACAAGGAAGCGGATGGGAGATCAAACTTACGATTAGTCTAACGTTGCTTAACTTGCCAGATCGGACGGATGCCGACTTCGGATTTTGAATTTAGCTTTTTTTAGTTGGAGCTGAAACAGACTGTAGTCACAAAAACATATTAAAACTTACTCATTATATTCCCGCATCTTCCTATAAATTTCTGCTTGATATATCCCACCCTCATCCCTTCCTGGCTGACAGAATAATTCGACATCATTTTTTAGATCGGCATATATGTAGTCTCCGTCTAAAAAGCAGTGAATAGATTTTTTAAGATGTCTGTGTGAAATAGAAATCGGAAATTTTGATTATCAAAATCGATCAAAACTGCATATTTTTACTCGATTACGATCGGAAACTGATCAAATTTTGATCGTTTTTTCAAAAACAATCAAAATTTGATCAAAACTGGGAGAATAGACTTGGAAAAAGTTCAAAATTGGGAGTCTGTAGATCTAAGGGGGCCTTCATCTAAATGCAAGCGAGTTTTCGATCGTAATCGAGTAAAAACATGCAGTTTAGATCGATTTTAATGATCAAAATTTCCTATCTCTAGTGTGAAAAATTGGAAAATAGAATTTTTTAAATAAAATTTAAAAACGCATTTATACCAATAAAGATTCGGCTATACGTGTAGTCGATGATATCCACTTTAATCCCATGAGTTTTCAAGAATATTTCAGTGCCATCTATCAAGTACCTAAAAACACGAATCTATAGAGCAGCATTTTCCTTCAAAAAATTGCCTCAATTCTTGAAAATTTTCATCACGAGTGACCAAAATGTTCGACACATGCAGGTCTCTATGTTCAAATTGTAGCATCTTCTCAGCCACATGTAATGATAGAGCAACTTGGGAAAAGATCGACATTCCCTCCTCTTCGCCTTTCACCTAAAGGAAAAAATTCTGTTTCAGAGACATTACAGGATGAGCCAAAAAACCGTACTTTTGCGTTTTTAGATGCGTGCAATCGATTTCTCGCATGAAAATACCCCTTATAGGTGGTTTTTGAAAAATCTCTTGAAAAATTTTCACAAAAAAAACGTAAAGGTACACGTTTTTTTGGCTCACCCTGTACACTTTAAACATACCTTGAAGTTATCCAGGTCCTCCCCACCTTTCGATAGTGCAAAAATTATGAAAAGCCTGTCCTCCGCACTATATTCATCAGGGCGATCATTACACGATTCTTTCTTCTTATTTCTCTTATTCTTCTTTTTATATTCATCCCATGCACGCAATAACTCATCTGGATAATGACCTAGAATAAAATCCGAAAGTTACATGCAAACTGGAGTCGAAATTTTTTCATACCTTGAACAACGTGGGCCTTCACCAATCGAACAAAATTTGGAGTCATTTGTGCAGCTCCGTCTTTATCATAAGCTGTTTCACGTAGGTCGCTCAATTCCTTTGTCAAACGCAACTCGATAATAACATCTTCTGGTTTCTTCAGATAGTCCTCATTCACCAATTCGGAATACGGAGCAACCAACTCGTCTTGGAATGGCATTATCTGAAACACATAACACTTAATAAAAATTTAAAATTTTTTATTTTTCATGAATTTATTTTTCATTTTTTTTCAATTTCCATAATAAAAATCATCTTACTTTCAAAGCAACCTTTTCACCATCCCAATCTGCTTCGAAGACTTCACCATAGGCGCCTTCTCCCAATTTCACGGCTGATGAATAAATACTAAAAGAGCTTATAATCAAGCTCATAATAACGATTAAAAACTCACGGGTACTAGTTACAATAACAGTAATTTGGATCCGAAAATTTTTTCTCGGGATTTTAACAGGAAAAGCGTCGTTTACCCCCGGTTTTCTATGCGGAAAATGCTTCTTTTATCCGGATTTAAGGTTGAGAATTTGTTACGTTGAAATGAAAATCGAAAAAAATCAACTTTTTACAAGAAAACCGACTTTCTACAAAGTTTTTCTAAATAAATAACAAAATAAGCTACATCGGTTAATGAAGAATTTTAATGTGCGCAATCGATTCCTCGCCTAGAACAACCTATGGTCGGTTTTCCGGTAAAAAGTTGATTTTTTTCTATTTTCGCTTCAATACACCCTCTTTCCTTGAATCAGGGAAGCAATTCACGCCTCGAGAATGCGCGCAATCGATTCCCCGCATAAAAAAATGAAAGGTGGAGTAAACAACGCTTTTCCGGTTAAAATCCAAAAAAAATTTCAAATCCAGACCCCTGTTCATTTGGAAACTAGTACCAACTCACGTTTCTGGCAATTCACACCAGCGATGAATCCGTGATTGATTACAAAAATGTAATAGGATGTCCAATGGCCTTTTATCACTTTGATTTTCGTCTAGAATACGAGATTCTTCATCAACTGACGGACTTTGGATTGCTGTACTCGGCACAAAGCTTATTCTTGATTTTCTTTCACCTGGTGTGTTCAAAACATCAAATAGACTTGCTTCACTTCTCCCATTTTCTCTTAGCATGCTACTACTTTTCTCCAAAATCGACGGTCTCTGGGTTGATATACTCAGTATGTCATTGAAACTCGTTTTTCTTCCAACTTCTACACTTAAAATATCAACAATCTGTTCTTCTTCCACAATATTTCTTTCTGAATCTTCTTCTAAAGTACTACTTTCTTCCAAAATCGGTGATCGCTTTATTGTTGAACACGGCTTAATACTCGATTTTCTTTCCATTGGTGTGTTCAAGATATCCAACAGTTCTTCTTCAATGATCTCCATGCCTTCTTCATTGATTCTTCTGCTTTTTTCTATATTTGGCGTTCTCTGGATTGACGTACTCGGGGCCTCGCTAAATGTAGATTTTCTCCCAGCAGATATATTTAAGACATTCTCCAATTCTTCTTCAATGATATCTGAACTTTCTTCCATGGTATCATGTTCTTTCTGGATTGCTGTAGTTTCTTCATTAACACTAGACTGTTTTCTCTCAATTACTGAATTACATGACTCGTTGAAAATTGTATTGATGTCCTAAAAAAATTATAGTATAAAAAGTATTGATTTATGAAATTTTTCGAAAAAAGTTTTTTCATCATCATACACACACAAACAAAAATAACCAAACTCGAATCATCACAACATAGTGTAAGCAAAAAATTTTTTCGAAAAATTTCACGTTCAATGAGATACTTAATCAATACTAGTTTCCAAAAACTCAACAACTATGCAAAAAGTCAACTTCAAAAATACAAGTATCGATTATTACAACATTACCTTTCTTGACTCCGATAGGTTTTGCCGTAAAGTTTCATTTGCTTCATCTTCTTCATAAATCTCTTCTATCAGGCTGAAGTTCGCTGACTAGAATTTCAAGGAATTAGTCAAGCAAAAAAGACTTACCGTTGATGGTCTACTTGTTAAAGTAGTCCTTCTCCGTATAGTTATGTTCGATTCTTCACTAATTCTTGACAATTTTCTCCCTGGAGGTGTATTCCACGAATCATTGAAAGTTTCATCCAAATCCTACAAACCAAATATTAACATTTCAATCGCCATCATTAGGGAGAGCGAACATTCAACTGTCAGTGCCGTAGACAGAAAAATTTTGGAAGGTAATTTATAGATTTTTCCAAAAAATTTTTCGAAAATCATCATTTTTTCAACCCCTATTCCTGTCTACGACACTGCTCGACCGTATGTTTAGTAGTTTCAAAAAAAACTTACTAGAATCATGGGTAGTTCTTGATTTTTCTCAATTGGGAAATAACCCATTTTACCACGAGGATCCAAAAGATTACTTTGATACTTAGTTGGCACTATTTCCAATTCATAATCATCTGCTTCATTGATATCTCTTACTAAGAGTTCCTCTAACAATCGTTGGGGCGTTTTCATCACATGTATGTTTTTCTAAAAACAAAAAGCATTGAACTGTACAGAGAGAAATTCAAAGATAACAACTTACAGTTTTCTTTTCACCTTTAAGCATCCTATCCCATTTAGGTAAGTACTCATCTGGGTCATCTCCATCTGTTACAATCTTGGAAATAATGTTAGACGGACGAGTTCGCCATTTTCGATCGAACTTTCTTGCCGTAATAACCATTTGTTTTCAATTTTTCTATTGAATCAAAATTCGAGCTCTAAAATTTACTTGAAATTTTATTTTGGCTACCAAGGAACTTTTTATTGAATCAAGCAACGTGTACATTGAAACAAAAAGAAACGTGGCTCCTTATATAGCTTTTTTGATGCATCCCTGCGTGATCATATGGCGGAAAATTAGGATTAGAAAGTACTTCCTAAAAAAGATCAAGCCTAAGTCTAAGCCAAGTTAGTACTAATCCTTATTTTCCCGCCATACGACCACATAGGGATGCATAAAAAAAGCTATATAAGGATCCATTTCATTTCAATGTACGCGTTGCCTGATTCAATAAAAAGTTCTGTGGTAGCCAAAAAAATTTTCGAGACGATATCTCGAAAGTTCGAATCTAGGTGGCATTAGTGTTAAATTGTTCGACGGCGATACAAATTGAATTGATTTCATGAGATTAACGTATGAGAAATTTTTTTCTAAGTCATTTTCGAATCAATCCGAGTTCCTCTCAAGATTCAAAACCCTGTCCGAAGCCAAAAACCCCTGAGAAAGCGGCCAACGAGGCTCGCTCGCGTTGAAAATTGGGGTCAGACTTTTTTCCCCAATCAAACATGTGACACGGGGGACCAGTGGTGTAGCCACAGAGGAGAGCGCCCCGGGCGAGTGCCCCCCCCCGTTCTTGGAAAAATTGGATGTTTACCCATACTTTAGGGCCTCCACTAATTTGTCTCGACGCGTCTCGCCGTCGAGACAAATTAGTGGGCACTATAACTTTCGCCACATAACTGATTTGCAATAAATATGTATATAATGACACGAACGTGGTTGTGGCGAAAATTATAGTAAAATGGCAACGTGGCGAAAGTTATAGTGCCAATTAGTGGAGGCCCTTAATCTCACTAAAGTCAAATTAAATGGCGCTTGAGCCTTTTAACACTACGGCCACTTAGGCTCGAACTTTCGAGATATCGTCTCTTAAATATTAAAAAAATTTTTTTTGAAAAATTTAACTACCGCATTTTAGCATGGGCGGTAGTGAAAATCGTGTTAGCCATCAAAAACAGCCCAAAACGTCGAACCGCTCCGAAAAACGGTCGTTTCAGGTCATAAGTAGGTCAGTTGATGTTTCGAAACTTGATACTTCTAAACGAGTATGGGGTTAAAAAATCATAAAAATTGATATTTCGAAACTTTTACTTTGCAAAAAACTTTGGCTCCAAGCGGCATTCGAACACGCGAACTTTGTGTTAATAAGCCGCTGCTTTGTCACTGCACCACCGCTTTAATAGAGGTTTGACTGTATCTTTAAAGTTTCGAAACATCAACGCAGTTTCGAAACATCAAATGACCCATAAGTATCATGAAAAAATAAATCTGTCAAAATTTTCGAAAAATTTTACCGCTACCGCATTTTAGACAGATCCTTTTGATGATCTTTGTGTCAGGCGAAAGCTGAGAATGCAGGCTATAATTTTATGTTGAGTGTATGAGGTCATGTAATAGAAAAAGTAGGGTTTTTTTTTGTAAAAATCCGACTCCCTGGCTCGGTCAAAAATTCAAAAAACCTAATTTTTCGACCACTTTTCTATTACATGATACACCCAACATAAAAGTTATAGCCCACATTCTTAACTTTCGCCTGACACCAAGATCATCGAAAATGGATTTAACCTTCAAGAGAGATGCTCAAAATACTAAAACCTGCGGAAGTCCAAAATGGGCATTTTTAAAGGTTGTGCGCACCATTTCAAATGCACAAATGTGTTTTTTTACCCAATTGTTATTTCCGAGCTTACTTTTTCTAGTTCCGCGGAATCTCCAAAGGTTTAACACTAAAGCCTGAAATGGTACATTTCCCAAGTGAAGTGGTTTTCCTAAGTAAAAGTGGACGTTTCCCAAGTGAAGTAGACATTTCCCAAGTCATTTTTTTACTTGGGATTTTTTTTCATTTGTTTGCTTGGGAAATGTCTTCCTTGCATTTTTTACTTGGGAAATGTACCATTGCCCTAAAGCCTACGTTCAAATTTTCGAGATATCATCTCTTAAAAGTTATAAATTGAAAAAATCCATCATAACTTTTCGACCCTGATCATAACGTTGAAATTCGTGTTTTCTCATTTTGAATCTTCAAATTTCCCGCCAGAACTTTGGAGAATTATTCATCAATGACATTTTGCCAATAGGCAAACTTATTTCATCTTTTTTGTGTAAAGCCAAATTCTTTTTCCGATAATTCTTTGTTCAACATTTTAATTTATATTTTTGTAGACAACTTGATTTAATTTTCTTGGAAAATGGCATCCATTACATGTTTGAACCCCAAGGCTGAGTTAGCCCGGCATGCGGCTGCACTTGAAATGAATATAAGTGGTGCTCGAGGCTTACAAGAAGTTATGCGAACCAATTTAGGCCCTAAAGGCACTTTGAAAATGTAATTTTAGTTATTAAAAAAAACTATTATGGCCGTTCATTTTTAGGTTAGTTTCTGGCTCAGGAGAACTGAAATTGACTAAAGATGGAAATGTTTTGCTTCATGAAATGGTGAGTTTTTCCCGCATTTTGAAATAAAGTAGAAAAATATGTTTCAAAAATGCTTTCCAGATTCTGATTCAAGAAAGTAATAGTGTATATAAAAGCTAAAAATACTAATTTACAAATCTACTTTTCTGAATCAGGACCTGGGAAGCATTTTCAAGCTTCGGGAATGCCCGAAATCGATTTCCCGCATAAAATTATTTCTATATGAATCATTTTTAGAACTTTTGTAAAAATTTTTTGAATAAAACATGAAAAAATTGCTCAAATTCCGGTTTTTTATACTTTTTTTTTTAGCAAATCCAACATCCGACTGCTTCGATGATTGCTAAGACATGTACCGCACAAAACGATGACACCGGCGATGGAACAACTTCCACCGTTTTATTGATTGGAGAATTGCTGAAGCAATCGGAAAACTATATCACGGAGGTATTTTCTTCTACATTGTATTCTTTTTATGCCAATTTTTAGGGCTTACATCCACACATTCTCACTGAAGGATATCGAATTGCCCATGCGAAAACATTGGACTTTCTTGACAAGTTTAAAGAGGAAATTTCCGTCGATCGAAATGTGTTGGTCGAAGTGGCACGAACCGCATTGCGGACAAAAGTTCACCAAAAGCTAGCCGATCATTTAGCAGAAAGTGTTGTCGACGCCGTGTTGGCTATTCGTAAGAACGATGACGATTCCGAGCCTGATTTGCACATGGTCGAAATTATGGTATGGTAATAGATAAGATGGAGATAAACTCAAGGATGCCAAGAACATTTTTTCAAAATCAGCAAGTCTGACTTCAAACATCAGATTTTAGGAGGAGCAAAAATCAGAAAATGCTCATTTTCCATTATATTTCTTATAAATTTGACAAAATTTTGCATCTCAAAATTCAGATTTTGCCAGATTTTTGACATCTAAAAATCAACACTTTTCTGAAAAATCAGCAGACTTGGTACTCTTAGATAAACTTTATTTTCTGAAATTTACCAAATTGTCATTTTGATACGAGTTGAGCTGCTGCTTTTTTGTGTATTAAAGCGAAAACATGAATCTCTTTCCTTGTGAAATTTAAAAAAATAACAATAGAACGTGTTGAAAAACGTAGTGCCCCACAATTTTCGTGAAAATCAGAGCTACCCTTTTCGAGAGAATTCAATTCAAAGTTGGCTAAAAATGAAAAAAAATCAAAATTTGCATATTTTACCGTTAATTTTTATGCAAATTTCGGTCATTTTCTTATCGGGGAAAACTCTATAAATCCATTTTTTAGGAAATGATTCACGAAAGTGACATGGATACGAAGTTTATTCGTGGCTTAGTACTAGATCATGGTGGTCGCCATCCGGATATGCCAAAGAGCGTTGAGAATGCCTACATTCTGACTTGCAACGTTTCACTCGAGTTCGAGAAGACCGAAGTCAATTCTGGCCTTTTCTATAAGACAGCTGCCGAACGCGAACGCTTGTTACAAGCCGAACGTGAATACATCACTCGTCGTGTACACAAAATAATCGAATTGAAGAAAAAAGTGTGCGACGAGGCTGAAAAGGAGGATGGAAAGAAACGCGCATTTGTTATCATTAATCAAAAAGTTAGAATTTGGGAACTAGTAGCGATGATTAGTTATCCCACTGAACTTGAAATTTTTCCAAAAATTTTTTTTCATCTGGAATTGACCCCTTTGTGAAATGACTTCGACCATCAAAAATGTAGCCCTACGTCATATAAATAGTCCTTTCTTGATTCGAGAAAACATTTTCAGATCTCGGAAATGTGAAATTCTGATTTCTCGCATAAAATTACCCCCAGAGGGGTCAATTTCAGATAAAAAAAATTTTTTCGAAAAATTTTGGGATACCTAATCGATACTAGTTCCAGAATTTGTATAGGTTATGTTTTTAATATGCTGATTTATAGGGCATCGATCCTCCTTCGTTGGATTTATTTGCACAAAACGGAATTCTCGCTCTTCGACGTGCCAAGCGCCGTAATATGGAACGCTTGCAGTTAGCGTGTGGAGGTGAAGCAGTGAACGCCGTGGAGGATTTGACACCAGATGTTCTTGGCTGGGCTGGCTCCGTTTATGAGCATGTTTTGGGAGAAGACAAGTACACGTTTATTGAAGACTGCAAGGATCCCAAGTCAGTCACACTTCTTCTCAAAGGACCGAACAGACATACTATTATTCAAATCAAAGATGCTATATATGATGGAATGCGCGCTGTGTGGAATGCCATCAAAGATCGTACGAATTTTACATTTTTACATGTACAAGGTGTATCAAAAAACCGGAATTTTGGCGATTTTTTCATGTTTTTTCGACCCTAAAAAAATTTTCAGGTCGAAACAACATGAAAAAATTGACTAAATTCCGGTTTTTTATACACCCTGTAATATCATTTTTAGGAGCTGTGGTGCCTGGCGCTGGAGCATTCGAGATTGGTGCATATTGCATGTTGAAAAAAGAAGCTGAAAAAGTTAAAGGACGTGTGAAGCTGGGAGTCTTGGTGAGAAATTGTGATTGTCGTTATAGCTCAAAAATCGATTTTCAACAACATTTTGAGCTGAAAAAATGACCAAAAATCAATTTTTGAGTTCAAAATTGAGTCAAAAAACGAATTTTTATACCAAAATGGATTTCACACTTGTCAATTTTTAGGCATATGCTGAGGCTCTTTTGGTGATTCCTAAAACTTTGGCTATCAATGCCGGCTTGGACGTACAAGAAACGATCGTGAAATTGATTGAAGAACGACAAGCTTCCGGTGAATCCGTCCCCGTTGGAATTGATCTCTCGAGTGGAGAGCCATTTGAACCTAAGGTAATTGTTGTTGATCATTGCTTTAAAAAATTCGAAAATTTAGGGAATCTGGGACAATGTACGTGTGAAACGAGCCAGTCTATCAGCAACTTGTAGCATTGCTTGCAATTTGTTGGAAGTCGATGAAGTAATGCGAGCCGGAATGACCAATCTCAAACCACCCAGTGACTAAAAGAAATGATGTTACAAAATTCTTTTTGTTGATCCTCAATGTTCTTGATCTTTTTTAAGTTTGAAAAGTTATTAAAAGCATGTTTTATTTTGTTGTTTGTGTTTTAAAAAATAAAGCTTTAAGAAAAGTTTTGCCTATCTACAGATTATTAACGAAATTTCACGAAACTTTGGCTAAGATTGCGGATGATTTTCCAAAGAGATTATAAAAGTGTATCAAAGAGGACCATTAGGAAAATTTTTTCATTTTTTGCGTTACGCGGGGCCCACTCCCCCACCCTGCCTACTTCGTATATCTGATCATTAAACTTTATGTTCTTAACCATCGATGAATATTATGTGTGCTTTCTTCTAATTAGAGTGATGCAACATATAACTGAGTCATTCCAATACTCGAAGTTGCCCAGGCAACGAAGGGATGCGAAAATTAAACCCAACTGACCAGTGGTCACTACTCGCATATTATTCATCTATATGTACTAATGGTCATTTCCGCGGCCGGCAGCTTGTCTATTATACGATTGTGGTTTCTACTTCACCACATACAACTTTGCCATGGTTTTGATTGGGGCGATTGGCATATTGTTTCCGTGATCGGCGTGACTTTTATCTCGTTTAGCTTATTCTTTGGTGCGATTCTCCTCGTTCTATATGTGGGGTGGTTCAAGTCGTTCTTGGACAATTTGAAAGAAGAGGTATTTTAGTGGTAACTTCAAAAATTAGGTCCTCTTTTTGAGATTGCACAAACTCATCGAGAGTATCACCCTTGGCCAGTCGGTTCGGCTAGATGGCATCTTCAACGAATGTGTAAGTTAGGATGGATCAAAAATATACTGTTTTATGTTGTGTTTAGTAAGGAATCGTGGACATTTCCCTGAGAGCCAACGACCGAATGTGAGTTCAGAGGTTGGTTTTTGAATTCGAAAAAATGTATTTCTTGTTTAACCAGTCCAGTGGGGAAAAAGTTGCCAAATTTTGTTGAAATTCGAAAAGCTCATGAAAAATGGAGCATTTTTTGTTTTAGCATTCTGTGAATTTGTGTACAAATGTTTTCGTTGTACAAGGGGGGGGGCAAAAGTCCTCGCCTAAGGGGCGGTATAGTCTCGCCAAAGGGGCAAAAAGTCCTCGCCTAAGGGGCAAAAGTCCTCGCCAAAAGTTCTCGCCAAGGGGGCAAAAGTCCTCGCCAAGGG
>JAQGCP010000431.1:0-17083 GCA_034699885.1 Acrobeloides thornei
GCGACTGAAATGGACTTAAACTCGATTTTTGGCGAGCTTTTTAAATACGTGAGTAAATTATTGATCACCCTGTACAACCCCCATATTATAACTTCTACAGTGATTCGAAACAATTCTAAAACCCGGGGAATTTATTGATCAATCCGAATTTTTCATTCACAAAAATTTCATTCGCCAAAAATGTGATACTCAAAAGTACATAGAACAAATATGGCTTTACATTTGTTTAGTCCGAAAACCATATTAATTCAAATATAATCTGTCCGTGTTAACGGAGTCTATGAAAACGTCATGTTTATTTTTTTAAACACCTGGTCTCGGTTTCATGCGTTTAATATTATTAAAATAAAGAATTTTCATTTTTTTCTATTTTTTCCACTTTACTTTTTTTCGAATTTTTTCAAGTTTTTTTTGAAATTTCAATTTTTTTCGAATTTTTCAGTTTTTTTCAAATTTCGTCCTTTTTAAGCAATCTTAAAAAAACCAGGTTCGATTCCGCCAGAAGTCGATTTTCAAAACATTCTTTAAACCCTGTTTCATGATGAAATTCCAAAAAGCTGGAAAAATGGACTAATGAATAGGATGCTGATCATTCATGTTAAAGGATTCGATCCATTAAAAATTTCGACTCTGGTGAGATCGAACCCACGCCAATAACATGAAAGGTCAGCGTACTAGCCATTAATTCACGTGAATTTCATCATGAAACAGATATATATTTATATCCTTTTCCAGACGTTACTTGATGCTTTATTTTTTGCAAACAAATGTCTAAAAAGGTTTGTTGACTCTTTTTACAATATTTGACCATCGTCTATCAAATGCCCACCTGATGTAACGTACTGATTTTTTTCAATTTTTTTCGAATTAATCTATTTTTTCCAATTTTTTCGATTTTTTCTATTTTTTCGAAATTTTTCTATTTTTTCATATTTTTCGATTTTCTATTTTTTCTATTTTCGAATTTTTTCCATTTTTCCTATTTTTTTCTATTTTTTCCACTTTTTTCGATTTTTTTCAATTTTTCGAATTATTTCTATTTTTTCGAAATTTTAAATTTTTTTCTATTTTTTCGACTTTTTACAATTTTTTCGAATTTTTTCAATTTTTTAGAATTTTTTCTATTTTTTCGAAATTTTTAATTTTTTTAGAACTTTTTTCAATTTTTTCCTATTTTCCATTTCTTCAATTTTTTCCATTTTTTCATTTTTTTCGAATTATTTCCATTTTTTTCGAGTTTTCAATTTTTTAAGAATTTTTTCTATTTTTTAAAATTTTGGCTTACTAGGAAGTGGTGTATTATTACATATATTATTTTCCAGACGTTCTTTGATGCTTCATTTGTTGCAAAAAATGTCCAAAAAATGTTTGTTGCACCCTTTTGACAAACCTTATTTGACCATTCTCTATCAAATGTCCATTTAACGTAACATACTGAACTTTGATACAAGTTCTAAATTTGAGAGTCTTCAACATCACTTAACCCAAATTGAAATTTAGTGAAGTTTGGGACATGTCGAGCAAAGTCTCTTTATCTTGATGAATTTTCTTCATGCACTCTTACCCATTTTTGTTTGTTTCCATTGTCTAAATATAAAATCCGTATAAAATTTCCTTTGTTGTAGGAGTAGTTTTTTCCCCAATAGCCTCTTTTTTATCCAGACATTTGTCAAAAAATTTCTCATCAAAATTGATGATTTTTGGACCCTTTCGTAAATTCAAACAAGAGCTCGAATTTCTGCTGGTAGAACAGTGGAGTATGAAAAGAGCACGCACATGAAAGATCAGAGCGGGGATGAAGGTTGTCTTGACGGTTACTTGATATTATTTTTTGACTCAATTCTCTCAGGAAAAAGACACAGACAAATCCTGTTGAATTTGTCTGTGTCTAAAAGTGCTTTTAAATTAAAATCGAGGACTTTCTTTTCATTTATATTCTATACATTAGTCACACGATTAGAAATTTCGAAGTCGTATTTCTTGACTTTTTATAAGAAAACTTATCAAGTCTTATAGAAAATGTAGACAAGCTATAATCATTTTCTTTTCATAGGCTTACCAAGTAGTCATATGAGGCTTCTTTTGTTCATTTAAAAGTACAGGGCGAGTTAAAAACAGTGTATTTTTGAGGCCCGAACAAATTTTTTGGGACCGAAAATTTTTTTACTAAAAATGACCCATAATGAGGAAAGAACCGGGAAATCGAGCGCCTTCGGCGCTCAAAGGATCGTCCCAAAATTTTTTTTGCGTTTTTCGGTTCAATTTTTTTCGAATTTTTATCTATTTTTTTCGAATTTTTTCTATTTTTTCGATTTTTATCAAATTTTTTCCAATTTTTTCGATTTTTATCAAATTTTTTCAATTTTTTCGATTTTTTCAATTTTTTTATATTTCAATTTTTTTTTAAATTTTCAATTTTTTAAATATTTTTTCGATTTTTTTTCTATTTTTTAATATTTTTTCAATTTTTTTCGACTTTTTTTCAATTTTTATATATTTTTCAATTTTTTTCGATTTTTTCAATTTTTTATATATTTTTTTCAATTTTTAAAAAAATTTCGATTTTTTCAATTTTTGCACTTTTTTTACCCACCCTGTATAAATTGTCTAGCCTGGTGATATTTAAACTTTTCTATGAAAGATTTCTTCTTAATTAGTGCATCCAAACGGAAATTAATGCTTATAGGATTAAAACTGAGAATTGAAAAAGAAGAATAGCTTTTCCTTATTTTAATTTAGTTGAAAAATTGTTTATTATTGTTAAAGGTAATTTTGGCCTACACTTTTATCTTAATTAAAAACAAAGTTTTGTACTCGATGATCGTGGGCTATTTAACTTGCATATTCTTCTCGATTTCTGTCAGTGTCTTGCAAGAAACGATCGCAATTTTATTACTATTTAGTGTGAGATTCAAAAAAGTTGGGGGCTCATGGCCTAATGGCTAGGACGCTTGCCATTCGTATTATTCCTAGTCATAAATAAAATTGCACCCATTCGAGGTTATTTACACATTCTGATACTAGGAAAATGGTAGTATCAATTGAGTAATTTTATGTGTTTTGAGTGTTCTCTGTGCCCAGTTTTTTTGCTACGAAATTCAGCAAAAAGCACATAGAATAAAATGCACCCATTCGCAGGTTATTTACACAATTTGATACTAGGGAAATGGTAGTATCGAGTAATTTTATGTGTTTTGGGTTGGTGATACTTGCACGTGAAACATTGCGCCCCCACATTTGCTCATTTAACAGTTACGCACGCACGTTTGCACATGTACATTTGGGCATGGACCACTGGTGACAAGTTGTCACCATGGTGACAAAGTTGACAATGTTGTCACCGAAAAAATACGTGCTATAAATGATCAAAAATCGCTTATAATTGAGTGAAAAACAAATTTCTAGTGTTCTGTAAAAAAGTGACAACGTTTTCACCTTGTCTCTATACAAGTGCAACGTTGTCAGCTTGTCACTTTTTAGAGTGACAACTCTTGTCTCACTTTGAGGTGACAAAACCACTTGTATTGTCTCTTGTCACTTTTTTGTATTGTCACTTGGACATCCCTAGCAACTACATTTGCGCATGCACTTAAAAAATTCTTGTCACAATTTGTGACAAGAATATTTGCTTGTCACAAAAAATGACAAGCTTTCACTTTTCTGACAGGTTTAGTTTTGAATTTTCTCCGTTCACTTTTGGTATCCAGCTTTTTTGCAAGAAATTCAGCAAAAATTTCATAAAAATTTGCACCCATTCGAGGCTATTTACACAAATTTGATACTAGGGAAATGGTAGTATCAAGTGAGTAATTTTTGTGTTTTAAGTGTTCCTCGTTCTCCCTCGTTCACTTTTGGTATCCGGCCTTTTTTTAGAAACCGTTGATTAAACAAACCTCAGTATAGCCAGACTACATTTAATTGATCAACTGTTCATAGACCCGGAAATAGATAAATTTAGCAAAAATCTCAGAAATCAGAGTGCAGACAAATTGAATTTTGACGCCATTAGACTTATTACGATTCAGTTAGCCCAGACGTGTATAATGAGGTTAAGTTGCTTAGCTCAATGAAGTTACGTTTCTTAGCTTGATGACTTCAGTCAAACATCTTTGCTCATTCTAGGCAAGATTTGCTCATTCTAGGCAAGATTAATCTAACAAGCCTCACGTGCTTTGATTTTTATCAAGGCACATAAATGTTATTTGTTTTTTCTATACACCTCGAGATGAAGAATTTCTGAAAAAAATATTTACATGACCTTTATTTCTCAAATTAGATTTTTTTCTGTTTGTTATTTTTGATATTTTCCCGTCTTAATATATCAGTTGTTTGTTTTCTCAGCTAGCAGCACCCTCATTTCAGGCGATTAAAAAAGAAATATGAGCAGTGAGAGGTTGAATCAGCTAAATTTAGGAGGAATTTTTTCAGTTTGTTTCAAATTTTTTTAATTTTTCAATTTTCCCAGCTTAAAATATCATTTATTTGTTTGTCCAGCCAGCAGCACCCTCATTTCAGGCGATTAAAAATGAAATATGAGCAGTGATATTTGAGTCAGCTTAATTTAGAAGGAGGAAATCATATTTATAGGTTTTGGGAAACCTTTTATATTTTTAATTTTTATCGCTCGATGTTTCTGTATCGCTTTTAATTGCTGCAACTGTTTTTCGTCTCATGAGAGTGTTAATTAGATGTTGCGCTTGTAGAGATTTCGAATTTTTTTATCATGAGACCTTACGTGTGAAAGTATGAAAGTATCAATTCCAGATAGGGGTATTGAGGAATTGTAGGATGATGAGTGATTTCTGTTACCTATTATTATTGAGGTCGAAGTATATTTTATGGGAATGGAACTTTGTTCTTTTTACAAGATGGGTCATAGTTCCATGTTTTCTATTTGTTTCTCATGATGCTATTTTGTATGGATAAGCTAAAAATGTATGTGAACGAGCTAAAAAAGATTTTACTTTTTCTCATGAAATGTTGAAGGTGGATTATATAAAAGACTTCACTTACTGGTATTATTAGCGCAGTTTTTGCTATATATACCCCAGAATTGTTGATACTGAATTTTTTGTTTAAAAATAGGCTTATTTTGATGAAAATCTTTTTGCAAAAACTTGAAATTTTTTGAAAAAATCGAGCAAAAATCCGGTTTTTATTATCATCCTTGTTATTTTTAGATATAGAGCTCGTCATATGAGGTCTTTTAACGATTAAAGATTTAGAGGTACCACGAGACCATTTCGATTGTAACATTTTGTCAGCCTCACTACGTCAAAAACTCCCATTCTTGTCTAATAATAACAAACAAGCCATCCAGTGCATGTTTTCCCATTTTTCTTTAATATTCATGTTTTGTACTTAGCGGATTTACGTCGTGTCTCCGTATTCGTGTGCCAACTTTCCGCGTGATTGTTATGAAAAAATATTCGCCTTTTATGGAATTTGCGTGAAAATTTTATACTAGCATACTTTAAGTTGACAAATTTACGAAACATTTTATTTAGTGAAATTAATGTTAATAATAAACATGCGCACTAGACTCTATTCGGCTACGAAACATATTTCCGAAGCTATTGCCAGTGTTTCGACTTGTCCATCCAAAGAAGATATGTTGCAATGGGGATCGAATATCGAAGCGTTGCTACAAAGTCGATGTAAGTAGTATGAACTTGTTGATAAGAAAAACCGCTTGTCACAAAAACAGGGTTTTTTTCAATTTTTCAACAAAAATGACATTTTTACCCAAAAAATGGTTATTTTTGCTATAAAAAAGCGATTTTTGTACAACAATGCCATAATGCGCTCCGAGGGGAAAAATTAGAACAAAAAAAGTTTTTTTCAACAGCGGTCATCGTAGTTGTTCATCGACGAAATTTCGATGGCCAGTAACGTCATGCTTATGAAAGTCCATGCGCAGCTTTGTGAGATCCTAGGAACGCATGATTCATTTTTGTACGAAAAACGATATTTTGGGGGGGGGGCAAAAATGAAAAAATTCGAAAAAGATTGAAAAAACTCGAAAAAACCATACTTAATAATAACCTGTTGTTTTTAGATGGTCGAATCCTATTCCACCGCTTTTTGCAACAAGAATATTGTGAAGAATGCCTCGACTTCTATCAAGAAGTGGAAAAGTTCAAAAAACTTCGCATCAACAGACTCCCCTTGCGAGCCAAGAAAATCTTCGAGAAATACTTAAAACCTGGATGTATAAAAGAGGTGAGTTAGCCATAAAAGAGGTCATCCCCTGGCATACCTACGGGTGGGCGTCCGCTAGAGTAGGGAAAACCGATAAAAATCGTTCGATTTTTTTCGACTTTTCGGTTTTTTAAACAAAATTTTCGCTATTTTTTGTTGAAATTTGCCATTTTTAAGCTGAAAGTGCTCAGAAAAAGGTCAAAAATGTTCAATTTTTAGCAAAATTTTCGACTTTGTTCAATTTCGACAAGTTTTTGATCCCTCCTCCCAAAAATTTGGACCTAGAAACGCCTTTGCCCCGTTAGTTGAATTCTGAAACCATTCTCAAATATCAACAAAAATTAAATTGCTTTATTTTAGGTTAACTTGGACCAAGACATGAGAAACAACGTGAAAAATAGCCTGGAAAATGGAATAACCAGAGAAATGTTTGATGAAGCCCAAAAGTCGATAAAACAATTGATGGAACGTGATGCCTATCAAAGATTTTTGAAGTCCGACGCCTATCTGAAATGTCTAAACAAAGATGAAAGACGTGCGTCCACGGAAACCCTAACAGGATCAGTACACTCCAAAAGTTCTGTTATAACTTTGATACAACTTTGATTTTTGAAATTACTTTTGTTGTACAAATTGTTTTATTATTATTATTATACTTTTACTGTATTCTACGAATGCTAATAAATACTTTGATATAAGACAATAGTACATGGGAGCTGAACGCTACGCGTTTGAATCTCATCCTAGTCGCCAAAAAAAGATGTAGCATCCTGGGGTTTAGTGGGTTTCTTTAGTCTTTAAAATGGATACAAATATACCTAAAAAGAGTGGGGTGCATAAGATTTCTAGAGTCGAGCACGACCAGTCGACGCTTTAAGTTATTTTTTGTATGAACACTTGTACGTTACTTGTCGTTTCGTACATCATGTTTCGTACAGAACTTTTCGTACAAGGTACATTTGACCTTTGGATAGACATGTCGATTTCGGCGTTGTCTTTTCCAAGAAAAATAGAACAACAATAAATTTTTATGCAAATTTCAAAATCTAGTAACATCAGTAATATATTTTCACAAAAATGCCAAATTCCGTGTGCTGTAGACCCGACAAAAATCTTCGATTTTTGTTTATTAATGTCTAGTACCAGAAGGCCGAGCGCTCGGAGAGGGGAGAAGAGATGGATGTAAGGAAACTTCTTATACACTCACCTCTTCTTCTCCCCTCCGAGCACATTCGAAAAAGAGAACTTGTATAAAAAAAACCGAAATTTGGGCGATTTTTTCATGTTTCCTGCGGTCAAAATCAAAAAATTCTTTCAGATTCGAGTTCCCCGAGTGCAAAAATCAGACAAAAATTTGAAAAAATCCATTTTTGATGATTTTGGTGTCGAGCGTCCTCTACAACTTTTGTTTTAGCGTTGTCCGTTTAAATCTAACGTTCCCGAGATCGTCCAACACACAGACATTACAATTTAATATAGTAGGATTTACAAACTTTCAAAATAAATTGATTCGTTTTCAGACTCGTTCAAACTCGAAACCCCAGAGTCTGATTCTAATGAGTCTAGTGCTTGTTTCAAATCTTCAATTATGTCTTCTTTTTCTTCTAGACCAACAGAAAGTCGCACTAGGTTGGGTGTCACTCCTTTTCTTGGCACTTCTTCCCATTTCGGATCATATCTTGTTACAAGACTTTCGGGTGTACCTAATGAAGTAGCATAATGAATCAACTAAATTTATGATTGATATAAGAAAATTTGTTGAACGGATCAAACTTTTAGACGACTAAGAAATTCTTTAGTGGCTTCTCCAGACTCGTCATTTTGGATATAAAATGAGATCATTCCGGACATACCCCTAGATTGCTTGAGATGGATTTTGTGCTGCGGATGAGATTCGAGCAGTGGATACAGGACCTAAAAGAGATTTATTTTTTGATATCCAACAGGTAGGTTTGAGAGTTTTGTTGGTTTTTATCTTTTTTCAGTCTTTCAACCATCAGAACGACCGGATTTGGGCGGAAGAAGCGCCGGACAATGAAGAACGAGCATTGGCCCTCATTGGCGAAACCCCACTGGTGAATGGCCGCCCAATAGCCCAGATTTGAACCCGCTCGACTACTCCGTGTGGTCGATCCTCGAAGAAAAAGCGTGCCAAAAGCCTCACCCGAATGTGGAATCCTTGAAAAAGGCCTGGAAAGAAATAACCTTGGAAACCCTGGTCAAGATCGTCGACAATTTCCCCAAGCGTCTGAAAGCTTGCATCGATGCCAGGGGTGGACATTTTGAATAGATATTGTTGTTATCAATTGTTATTATTATGTTTTGAATAAATATTGTTGAAAAAATGAGAAAATTCAAAAAATCCGGATAATTTTGACGCACCCTGTATTGATGGAAACTGCCCTATATTACAGGGTGAGCCAAGAAAGCCTTACTTTTGCAGTTTTTGGCGAAAATTATTAAAAAAATTACATATAAGGGAAAAACGTGCAATCGATTTTCATACGAGAAAGCGTGCAATCGATTTCTCGCATGAAAATACCCCTTATACGTGATTTTTGAAAAAAAAATTTATCACCAAAAAACACAAAAGTATGGTTTTTTTGGCTAACCATGTATACCTAGTGAGATATAATTACAAGTCACAACGTCTTTTGAACGATCACCACCATAACCAGCAGCTTCATCAAGATTGTCAAAATTTGGCCACTTGGTAATTGATGAAGAACGACGTGTATTGGGAGGATTTAACGTCGGCAGTTCATCATTGTATAGGAAAGAAGATTGGCGCGAAAGTTGGACGACTTTTCTGGCCTTGGGTACTTCATGTTTGTCCTCTTTATCTTCGAGCTCATAAAGTGCTCCAAACGTCTTCCTCCTCTTTTGAAGTTTATCCTGGGAAAATTGTTAAAAATTTATATGGAGAGAGAAAGTTTTCATCTTAAAGGGCCAGTACACTTTTGGGGAGTTGATGCTATGTAATAGAGCACCAAATGTGAAGCATGTTTTAAAATAAAAACTACTTTTTTAATAAAAATTACTTAAAAACGGATTTTTTGTGGCAAAAATAGACATTTCTTGACAATTTTTTGTTTCAGAATATCCTTTTGAAAAAAGAGAAATGAAAAATGGAAATTTTTCAACACATCAAGACCATACTTGTAGCTCCTCAAAATAATAACTAGCAGCAATCTCTTGTTCCAAAATTTTCTTCCTTTCTGACCGGTCGATATAAATTCGAGTTTTCGGCCTCAAATATTCTACACTCGGTGGGGGTACCGCCGGCGGTGGTGGGGTTATACCCAACATTTCAACCGACATAACGCAAAAATTTGAACAACAACCACATAGTACAAAAACAAATTTTCCGGATGCGCTGAGACAAGATGTAAAATGTAAAAAAATGGCATATGAGTCAAATTTTTTCGTCCCTTCTGAGTCATGCTTGTTTGAGGAGAGGCAAATCGGCACTTTCGCTTGTAATTTTAGGAGACAAAAATGAAAAGTATGATATAAGAAAAGTTTTATTTTGAAATGGAAATTACATAGCAAGAGAGAAATTTTTAAAAAGCAAGAAAATTATAATTCGAAGCAATCTAAACAATGGCTTCCTCGCATGCTTAGGCATTCCATACAATGTTTTTTGGCGTTCTAAAAATTTGTAAAAATCAGTGAGCGACTTAGTACTTTTAGGAAAATTTTGGCTTTTTTGGATTTAGAGGGTCAAATGTAGCTACGGGCAAAAACGTAGCTAGGGAGCCTGAGTTTGAGGGGCACTTCCCCAAAAAGGGCTGATTTTTTCCAAAAAGCATAAGGGGGCTTTTTATGATTAGAATTTAAGAATTTTTCCTCAAAAATCGAAAATTTTGCTCAGGTCCTCTGTGTACCCCCTCCCTCTAGCTACGTTCCCCCCCCCCTATTCTCCTTATATGAAGAACAGTTCTGGAGGGGATTGAGGAGTTGGGTCAAGCTGCTTCGACCAATGCACAAAATGATACGCTCCCATCGGGCTGGAGCATTTTTGGCCTCTTATCAAAACTATTTATACTTGTGTATTTATAGAGTCACAGTGCCAATGACATTCATGCATCCATTCTTTGCAAATTGAGCGAAAACACATGCTAATCAT
The DNA here is from genome assembly GCA_034699885.1 of Acrobeloides thornei. Taxonomy (NCBI): domain Eukaryota; kingdom Metazoa; phylum Nematoda; class Chromadorea; order Rhabditida; family Cephalobidae; genus Acrobeloides; species Acrobeloides thornei. The sequence continues at coordinate 10,331 of JAQGCP010000431.1, forward strand.
ATTGTCTAGCTAAATTTTTTATGTTGAAAAAATTTTATAGGGCATTTCCATCCGATCAAAAATTATGAAGAAAGTGGCGAAAAAGCCATTTTGAACGAGGAGGGTTTGAACCATAGGTGGACTAACAGGGGGAGAGAGGGGTCTGGTGCTAGGTTGGGTCTAAAATTTTCAAAAATTTGCCTTGGTCCCCTCTTATGTTTTTTTTTGAAAATTTTGCGGACCAAAAAAAGAACCAACCCGGCCGCTCCGATGCCGGGTTGGTCTTATTTTTGGCCTTTTTGCTGGATTGGTTAGGGGGGGGGGGAGACTCGCCCCCCTTTGGGAATGTATGGTTTGAACCCCTACATACATATCCAGTAGGGGAAAGACACTGCTCGAGAGGGTGGGTGGATGATTTTTGTGATGTGTTTCGTCTATTTGGGTGGTTGGATGAAATTTTCCAAGATTTTGGGGCTATAGTTAATAGATCTTACTTTACTCAGACTTTTTTGCGGCATCATCGCTTGATATGGGTTCACCGGATACCCATATCCACCATAACCCGATCCACTCACAAATCCTAATAAAATATAGCCGATTAAAAATGCTAAGCGTAACCGAACTTTCTTCATTCCAATCTAGCGCTCATACTAGAATTCCGGTCTTCCAAATAATAAAAAGAAAATCGAATTAAGTATAAATGTCGATTATGAATTGCAATGATGATTGCGAATGAACGGATCCGATTAGGAAATCGACCAGCCGGACAATGGTCACCTTTCGGAAGAGAGACGGACAGATCAACTCTTACACTTCCACTTTCTTCGTGTAGCTGGCAAAGCCGAAAATCGTTTCCGCAAGGTCGATTGTGGAGAGAAATATGTTGCGAAAATGGAAAGTGCTATTGGAAAGCTTTTTCTAGAGTTGCATAATTTATGAGAAAATTTTTTTGAGGATGTCATATAAATTGTATGTTGTGTAAGACAGGTTTGGTAGGAATATAAATTTTTGCCCAGAGGAGAAACTATACATTTTGAATCAAATTATTTATCTAAAAACATAATTGTTCTATATTCATGGATCTTCATAAGCGTAAGAAAGAGAGAAATTTTATGAAATTATACATTTCTACTTAGGCAAAATTGTTGCTCGCATACAAATACGCCCATGTAAAAATTTTCATTGATTTTGGATGATGCAAAAAGAAATTGCTCCGAGCGGGATCGAACACGTGACATAAAAAGTGAACGTCCAGCTCACTATCCACTAAGCTATTCATGCAACAATTTTGCCTAAGTAGAAAGACAATAAAAAATTGAACTTTAAACCCAGTTTTAGCACTACAGACATTTCAAGAGGGAAAATATTTATTGTACGTTGATCTACGCATTATAAATAATATTTTTGGTATCATTTGTAAAAAAAGAAAAAGACAATTTCGAAATGTTTACTATAAGCCTAAATCTAAGTCTAAGCTTAAACCTCTTCATTCAAAACCACTTCTTTTTGATCATTTTTTTTCATTTTACTTTTATGGGTTCCATCGAAGTTGTCTTTTAAACAAAACAAAAAATTTTTTTAAATTATACATGTTGCAACAAAAAATTTTATTTTTCAATATACGAAATTTGCACAGAGGGTAAGAGTCCCACTCGGAATTTTTTCCCAGGTAGGACTCTCTTATCCTAGCGATTATCATTCACAGTCGTAATACCTTTTGTTGTCTCGTCTAAAAAATACCTATTATACAAAATACAAAAATCTGCATACATCCTAATTTCAACAAAAACAGGCCAGTGGCATTCAAATAGTCCATGCCAGCTTCCATCATATCTTCCACTTTTTCAGCCGTTGCTTCGGCTATATGCTGGATTTGTTCTATAACAGTCTCATTGTGCTTAGCTTCATGCGTGTTTGTTACTTCTGCAGTCTTGTTTTTCATAGATTTACATGCGTCAGCAATTGTTCCTTTGGCCGCTTCTACATGCACTTTTTCATCTTTCAAGTGATCGGTTAAAACCGTTGGATCTTGGATGGAGTTAGTGATACTTGAGTCTAGAACGCTTGGTTCTTGGCCAAGGGGATCGGTTTGGTAGGAAATCATTGAAAAAATTGCTGAAAAATATTAACACGATATTTTTGATCTACGACCAAAAATAGGCATATGCAAAAAATTTCATGAAAATCGGAAAACTTTAATTTCTGGTCGGGATTCGAACCCACGACCTATAAGTGAAATTATTGCACACTAACCACTCGGCCATGTAACTTATTAGCTTTTTTTGCTACAAAGTGATTCAAAAAAGTGCAATTTTGTGATTTTTATATTTGCAGAAAAATTGGAAGCTAATAAAAGATTATGGGGGGACCACTCACGTGAAAAATTTTTTCTGGAAATGACCCCTCTAAGGGTAAAAACATGCGGGGAATCTGAATTTGGACATTTTAGAATCGAAAAAATGCTTCTCTGATTCATTGAAGGGCTGTGTATTGAAGCGAAAATTCGTAAAAATATAGGCAAAATTGCATTTGTGCGACTTTTCGCTTCAATACAAGGCTTTCCCTGAATCAGGAAAGCGTCTTTTGCCTCGAAAATGTCAAATTCGGACTCCCTGCATGTTTTTACTCCTAGAGGGGGCATTTCCAGAAAAAATTTGTGAACAAATTTAAAAAAATATTATCAAGGACGGTTGACATTTTATCAAAAATGGTTTAAATATAACGAAACGTGATTTTTATCAGCAATCATTTGTTTATGTTTTGATGACGATTTTCATTTTTGGTCACAAAGATCAGCCATTCTGATCATTTGCGTCAAAAATTGTGACTTGAAATATATGTTTATTTACTACATTTTGGAGCAAAATCATAAATTTTATTTAGAAAACAAACACAAAAAAGATTGATTAATTCAACAAACAGAACAGAAACAAGGAATTTTTGGCATTTGCGGCCATTGTGCTGTTGAGCTGCCCGTGTTGCCCTGATTGTTCGAGTTGAAAGCATTACCCATGAAGTTGAGGACCTAAAATTTATCGATTTAATTTCAAATGCGTATACTTTGTTAGTTACCGAATTGTCAACTTGTTCACTATATTGCTCGAGTTGTTGTTGGAATTGGTTTAATTGTTGGAGTTCTTGTGATGTCAATGGTCGGGTTTGACCATTGTCATGAAGAGTGCCGTTCTAAAAGTTGTAGGATTTTTCGAGAAACACTTTTCGAACCGGAAAACGGACTTGTCGAGCCGAAAAAACGCTTTTTGAGACAAAAACACGCTTTTCGAGCCGAAAAACGGACTTTTTGAGCCGAAAACAAGTTTTTCGAACGGAAAAATGGACTTTTTGAGCTACGCTGCTTGAGCCGAAAACACTCTTTTCGAACCGGGAAATGGACTTTTTGAGCCACGTTTTTCAATCCGGATTTTAAAATCTATTTTTACAACGCATAAGCATTCTATTCGTCTCTGTGAGACGAATAAAATGACACCAAAATCATCCAATTTGAAGACCGAGTTGGGTTATTGAAACGAAAACATTTCGTTTCAATAACTCAACTCGATCTCCAATTTGGACAAGACAGTTCCCATTCCGGTCTTATGAAAGATCCCATCTACTAAAGTTGGCAGGAGAGAAGGAAAAAATGAATACCGTATAATAACATTGACCATTATTGAACGAGTACATTTCATAGTTGGCGGCATTACCATTACTTCCAAACATTCTTGTAAGGTGGAATTGACCGGTGTTGCCACTTCCGCTCCCTGATTGGCTACCATATTGACCCTGGCCTTGGGAATATTGTCCTTGGCTTTGGCTATAACTTCCACTTGGATTATATTGATTTTGTCCGTTCCCTCCTTGGCCTTGTTGGCCATATTGATTTTGTCCATAACCTTGATTTCCAGAGCCATATTGACTATTTTGGCCATTCATTTGTCCAGATTGGCCAAATTGTCCTTGGTTTTGATTTTGTCCATAACCCTGGGTTCCTTGTCCATATTGGCTCTGACCTTGGCCATTCTGGTTTTGACCATACCCTGTTTGACCATTTTGATTTTGACCAAATCCACTTTGTCCTTGGCTCTGGCCATTTTGATTTTGGCCATATCCTTGTCCAGATTGGCCATATTGACTTTGACCACCTTGGTTTTGACCTTGACCATATTGATTCTGAGCTTGACTGCCTTGACCCATGCCTCCTTGTCCAAATTGCCCATTTTGGCCGCCTTGGTTTTGACCTTGACCATATTGGTTCTGGGCTTGACTGCCTTGACCCTGGCCTCCTTGTCCAAATTGCCCATTTTGGCCGCCTTGGTTTTGACCTTGACCATATTGATTCTGGCTGCCTTGACCCTGGCCTCCTTGTCCAAATTGCCCATTTTGACCTTGCCCATTGCCGTTTTGTCCACCAGTGCTATCATAATAATCTTGGCTCTGGCCTTGATTCCCATTCTGATTTTGGCTATTTTGACCTTGCCCATAGGAACCTTGGTTGCCGTACTGCTGGCTTCCTTGGTTGCCATATTGTCCACCATTTTGGTTAGCTTGTTGGTAGGAAAGGTGGACTATGGTCAGGGAAAGGAGGAATATGGCAGAGTGCATTTTGAATCTAAAAAATCGGAGGCGAATAGCAAATTTTGATAATGTTTATAAAAAATGGAAACTGGTTCAAGATCACAGGCCTTTGGTTTAGCATATCCTTTCCCCTGAAATCGAAAATGGAAAAAATTTCCTCAATTTTCATTAAAAATAACTCATAATAATAAAAATCGACAATTTCGCTCAAGTTTTCCCAACTTTTAAATGCTGCTTTTCGAAACTCTATCAAAAATTAAGCTGCAAAGCCCCACAAAAGTGACAGGTCTTGCTTCTAAAAACGTAAAAAAGTGTTTGCATATAAGAAAATTTTGTTGATGGAAACAAAGTTCTAGCTGAACTCCACCTTAAGTCGATACCTAGTTGATGCGAGAAAAAATATAAGCTACTACATTAGTCACCTAGGTAAATATTTGTTCACCTAAGAAGAGGTTGATTTCTTATTTTTTTAACCAAGAAGTTTAAGTTTGAAACTATGACGGGAATTGAAAATGAGCTGGATAAATAGATTTTGTAAATATAGATTTTAGGGGAGTGTTATGATGGTTGAGCTGATCAAAAAATGAATTGCAAAAGATGATATTAGCGATGTATGAAATAGAAAAAGGCTTAGGCTTTGGCCTAGGCCACATTGTGACTGGGTCTCCTCCTTCCACTGATCCTGATTCAGGGAAGGGGTGGGTGTATTGAAGCGAAAACGAACTAATATTCGAATTTTCGCATTAAAACCGGCTGTATTCCTGACAACTTCTTACTCTATTATGAAAAAAACTTTCAGGAGCTACTACACAATAGGGGGCCACCCACGTGAAAAAATTTTTCTGGAAATGACCCCTCTAGGGGTAAATCCATGCGAGGAATCTGAATTTGACATTTTCGAAGCGAAAAACGCTTCCCTGAATCAGGGAAGCGTTTTCTTTTGCATTTTTTTGAAAATTTTTCAAAAATCAAGGGGGTATTTTCATGTGATTTTTGAATAAAAAATTTTTTTGAAAAATTTTCGCCAAAAAACGCAAAAGTACGGATTGTTTTTTGGCTCATTTTCTTCCGACCGTTGCACAGCAGTCGGCCGTCGTCCACTATCTTTGATCATGCTGCCCAAAATGCGTTCAAATTCAGGCATTCAAACAGTAATTGACGATCAGCGAAAAGGGTAATTTGTAAAAGTACGACTGCACCGAACGGGGCACCAAACGGGGCCTCGAACACGCCAAAGGGTCCAAATTAGGCTTAGGCCTAAGCATAAGCCTAGGCTTAGCCTAAGCCCAAGCCTAAGCTAAGCCTAGGCCTAAGGCTTAAGCCTAAGGCCTAAGCCTAAGCTTAGGCTTAGGCCTAAACCTAATTGGGACCCTTTGGCGTGTTCGATGTCCTGTTCGGCGCAGTCGTATTTTTACAAATTGCCGCGAAAAGTGACGTATTCGAAAATAATTTATCAAAAAAATTTATTCACACTTGAAATAAGCTTCAACAATAAAAATTTGAATAGTCATATAACAGTTAAGATTTGTGGCAGTCTTTCTTCAAGGCTTTCAATTGTTTTTTCAAGTCGTTTATTTGTTGTTGGATAAGTCGTGCAGACGAGTGGCAGCTAAACAATAGTATTATTTTCTGTCGAGAAGGGAGTATACTCCGTTTCCCTACGATACAGGTTTTCGTTTCAATAACCCAAAACAATTATTTTTTTGGGGTTATTAATTTAAAACGAAAACCCTGAATTGTAAATATTGAGACGCTAGCCGCCTCGAAATCCTCCCGAAACATGGACTCATTTCGAGACGCCGTCTCGAAACGGGTTGAATGCCACTTCCGGTTTCTGATTGGCTACCATATTGGCACTGGCCTTGGGAATATTGTCCAGAGCCACTATTTTGGCCATTCGTTTGTCCAGATCGGCCATATTGTCCTTGGCTTTGATTTTGTCCATAACCCTGGGTTCCTTGTCCATATTGGCTCTGACCTTGGGTGTTATAAAGGCCATTCTGGTTTTGATCATACCCTGTTTGGCCGCCTTGGTTTTGACCTTGACTGCCTTGATTCTGACCTCCATGTTGCCCATTTTGGCCTTGCCCATAGCTTTGACCGTTTTGTCCACCAGTGCTATCATAATTTTGGCTCTGTCCTTGATTCCCATATCCACCACCATATGACAATCCATACTGATTTTGGCCATTTTGACCT
>JAQGCP010000432.1:0-17064 GCA_034699885.1 Acrobeloides thornei
GTTTTCAAGGTTCGGGAATGCGCGCAATCGATTCCCCGCATAAAATTACCCCTAAAGGGTCACTTGTTAAAAAAATAAAAAATTTTTTTTCCTCGAAAAAATGCCCATGTCACTTATGGTTGTTAATGTTTAGTAGTACCAATTTTTGTAACTTTTTTAAGGTAAAAATATTTTACTAACATAATTCCCGCTGCGCCGGAGGAATGCCCACTCTTTTGATCTGCAGCCTAGGTTACAATAGGATGACCCCTCTCTAGCTGAGCCTTTTTGCTCACCCTTTTAACCTACAGCCTAAGGTCACAGTAGGATGATATTCCCAGCTGCGCCGTTGTCCTAAGATCACACTAAAATGAAACTATCCGGCTGCGCCGGGGTATGCCCACCCTTTGACCTGCAGCCTAAGGTCACAATAGGATGATACCCCCGGCTGCGCATGGTGATGCCCACCCTTTTGACTTACAGCCTAAGGTTACAATAAGATGACACTCCCCCCGTCTCAAAGTGTTCAAAAACGAGTTGGTTACACATTGTATATACTTCAATCGTGTTGTCGATGTTTAGAAAGCATTTAAATTGATTCCATATGCTTTTGAGTTTTTCTGTAAACGCTAGCCTAACCATATTTTTATCTTTGCTGAAAAAATTACAAAAAATAATCGAAAGTTACAAGAAAAAATTTACATAAAAAATTTAAAAGTTTCAAAAAATTTAAAAAGTTACACGGAAAATATTTCCATTAACAAAAGTGCCCTTAATTCAGAGTAGAAAACATACGCCTTTTGATTTTTATAATCTCTTAAAAATAACCTACAGCTGTCTGTATCCCGTCATCACAATATTTCTGTAGCACTTTAGCTGACTTTACTCGAGCTTCCGCAGATGGTTTCCTTGTCGACTTCTCTTCGGCATCACGAATCCTATAAAAAAGATTCAATGCAATGTTAGAATAAAAACACAATATTTAAAAGATAAAAATATTCAAATAAAATTTTAATTTTATTCAGAAAAGGGTAAAAACTTGGCTAGAAAAGTGGTGAAAATTAGTCATTTTTGCAAGCCGTTTTTAGCGAGTATTTTGAAGTTTCTCGAAAAAAACGTTCTATTTCATTAAAATTCGATGCATAAGGAATAAATTGACACCAAAATCACCGAATTTGACAGCGGGGCTGCGGAGCCTATACGTTTTGAAATCAACAACATTTTTCCAAGCAAAACATTGCCTGATTGTAATAAAGTTGCTGTGGCGAACATGAAACGTGGCGAAAGTTATAGTGCCCGAATTTCTCGACAAACGCGAATTCGAGATCTTTCAAAAAAACAGCCTATATAAACGACATTGGAAAACTTTTCCGCACTATAAACGTAATTGCTCTGCGACGCGTGACATGTCGCAACGGAAGTATAAATCCTGCCTAAGGGTGCGCGCTAGCCTTTCGGAAATGCGCTAGCGTCTAGAAATAGTGCATTTTCACAATTTTCGAACAATTTTCAGATGATTTCCGGACGGCTCGCGTCCGGAAATACTACAATTTCCTTTTCCGGACAGCTAGTGTCCGGAAATCGTCGTGAAATTTGTTTCACTACCGCACTCTAAACGTCTCGTGGTCAAGATGCTAAATCGAGTTTTCGTGCCAATATACAAACCAGTCTCGAATTAGTGGTAATTCGAGGCGTTTAGCGTCTCGACCACCTGTTCGAGGCTCTAGGACATTTCTTAACGGACACTTCTCAACGAAAAAGCGGACATTTCTCAACGAATTTTATAAATTCGGTGAGAAATGTCCGCTTTTTCACCCCGATTTTTTTTATTTCGTTGAGAAATGTCCTAGAGTCCCTGTTCGAGACGTTAGCGCACAGCCTAAATAGCGTGACGAAAAGTCTAGCCAGGCCCTTTGAACATCATTAGGCCGGACAGTCCTACTCCTTGTCCACAAATTGCAATAAAGGTAGCCTGAAGTTCAATAAAATCGTGTTTATTGAAACAATTTTACAAATTGCCATGCCAATCGTTTCAGTAAACACGATTTTATTGAAACTCAGGCAACTGTTAGTGCAATTACTTTCGCAGGAGCCAAGCGATTCCGGTGCTCACGGTTTCTTTGAGATTGCTACCGAGCGGCACTCCTGTGCGGGGATGCATGTTGGACAGAAAATCAAGCTCGGTATATACCGAGCTTGATTTTCTGCCCCCAAGGGGTAAAAATTGAAAAAATTTTGTCTCCTGATTTTGGTGTCAATCGTCTTCTCCATCGTTCCCTACAACTTTTGGTACTACTGAGGATTAGCGACATCACTGAACGTGTTTTTTTTTCAAAAAATTTTTTTAGCTTTTTTCTTTGAAAAGAAGTGGGTAAAGTTAAATTGATTGCGCGCATTGACAAAACATGAAAATGAGTTTTTTTTCTTTGAAAGATGAAGTTTCCCCTATGTTCCTATCCCATAATTACGATGCTGTAAGATATGTTTTGCCCAAAATTTGAAAGTTTTCGGAGAAACACAAGGAATAAAGTAAACAGATTAACAAAAAATTTTTTTGAGCTTGTGCCCATACATGCACAAGCAGGGGGGGGGGGGTTCAAGTTAGTTGAATACGAATTGATCGCTCGATACAATACGAATTGGGGGGGGGGGGTGCAGCATCCCCCCTTGTGCATGTATGATTGTGCCCCTTACGTGAGCCCTGAGACGCTCTAATTTGTGCAAAGTATATTATTTTAAAGTATTGTTGGTCGTTTGATGTTTCGAAACATTTTTTATGTTTTAGGGGATTTCTTCGGAAATATACAGCCAGCCCTGATAGTTTTGGTGTCATTAGAGAGCTGGATTTCGTAGCAATCAAATGACACCAAAATCGTGCCATAACTCTTTCTGGTTGAGGAGTTATTGCATAATTAGTACAAAAAATGACAGTTTTTTCGACATTTTTAATAATTATGCAAAATCTCCGCAATCAGAAAGAGTTATGGCACGATTTTGGTGTCATTCGATTGCTACGAAATCCAGCTCTCTAACGACACCAAAACTATCAGGATTGGCTTTGTCTTTTTTTGAGAAATCCTCGGTTTTTTGAAAAAAATTTAAACGTTTCGAAACATCAAATGACCATATTGTTATTTTCCAATTTTGCTTTTCTTAGATTGAAGCGAAATTGCCAAACTAAATGAACTCGAACTTTATAGTTGGATCAAAGCTGGTTGGAATAGAAAATGACAGTGCTCAACAACAACAACAACCTTATATTTACGTGGCAGCTGGAACTGCACCACCTCCATCTCAGACAATTATGTATGTTTTTGACGAAATAATATTATGTTCTCTACTTTACATTGTGAGGGGCACATGTGGTTCAAAACTTGATAAAATAGAAAACAGTTTGAAGCCGTTCTTTATCTTAAAAAAATTTCTCTTGAACACGGGCTTTCATAATGGTTACGCTATAAATTTACCAGGATTCCCAAAATCAACTTACAAAACAATACTTTTAACTATATGTTAACTACAGGGTGATTCAGAAAAAATCAAATTAAAAGAACTAACATAATTTTCCACGCATTTTTATACGTAGAATGTTTTTGGAAAATTTTCTGGATGAAGGAGGATTTTTTTTAAATATTACTTATTATACCACAAATAAGGATTTTTATGGGTTAAAAATGAATTTTTTTCATGGTGAAAATAGGTTTTTATAGTAATGGGATATTTTTTTGTATTTTTCAGTGAAAAATCCATAATCCTGAAAAAAACCGCGTCAAAAATGCTTTAAAAATGACCGAGAAACAATTAAATGAAATTTGTGTCGATTCCAAACTTTGCTAGTGTCCCTTTAAAGGGTGTTTTCATCCGATTTTTGAAAATTTTTATGTTTCGCCAAAAAACGCTAAAGTAAGGTTTTTTTTGCTCACCCTGTTTAATACAAACAACAAATTAAAGTTGGATATAAACAACACTTTCTATTCTCATGCATGTTTCTTCATCAAACTGTTTCGGTTTAAGTACACTACTGTTTTGTAGTCGCTGACTGTGCTGTTCTTTAGTCGTGAGTCAAAGAGCGACGATTTATGTCTATGTCACATAAATGCATTTGTAGAACACTTGGTTTTTCTATTACATTATTTTTTATCCTTGCTCATAATCAATAAGAAAATTTATAAAATTATAAGAAATTTTATATTTCATAACTTATCTTTGTATGTAAAAATACATTGGCGCCTCCAATTGGCTTTTTCTTCCTAATTGACAGCTGATTTTCATATTTTTTTGAGAACGTCTTTCGAGAATCTCGCGGTGTCATTTATTAAGGGTTAAAACTGATAAGTCAATATTTCTATCATTGTTGTGCCTGTTCTTTGCTTATAAAAAATTAGCTCAGGTGAAACTAAGATTTCATCAGTTTGTCGTTTTTTGTTCTTGTCTGAAATTATGCATATCAATGTGCTTTTCTTTTTTTGTAGCGCTATTGAACGATGCTTGCGATTTGAGTTGCGCGCGCCACCGAGAAACATCCCCCCGCTGATCACGGACTTGAACTTGTTTTGCACGTCGCGGAAAAGCCCGGTTTTGATTCTTCATGCTTTGTCTTTTCCTTCCTTTATCCATAGACGATGAATCTTTTAGGATTTCGAGTAGCTCATTTATCATTTTTGGTTATATAGGTTTTGGTGTTTTTTTTCAACAATTAAGCTTGAAAATTAGCATTTATTAATATATTTTTCATGTTGTCACCATTTTTATGCCGTTGTTTTTTTACTTATTTTAAAGCATTTTCTTGATTTAAAAATTTTAAGTTATTAGAACAGGTTTTTATTTAATTCAAATCACCAACTTCTTTGTCTGCATTGTTGTTTTATTCGAGTTTTTGGCCCTTGATGTTTGTGCTTGTATGCTTTCGCTTGATGCCAAATGGATTTTTATTTACAAATAAACATCCCGAAGTGTGACATATCGATATCGAAATCTAGCGCAAATTGTTCAGCATATATGATTTACTCACAAAAATGATGGAATTTTTTGAACCTTTTGATTTTTCGACCCTCTTGGGGCTATAGGAAAAATCAAAAGAGAAATGAGGGGAAAAATTTTCATCAGGTTTCACACTTCGGGATGATGGTTCCTTGTTATAATTAAAAAGTTGAAACTGCCCAAAATACATTGTAGCTTGATTGAATATGTTTGTCTGTCATCGTCTCTTAAGCGACTTTCACCCGACAGAAACGGCTTGCAGTTGTTTGCTGCGCCAGCAGCAGAGCGGATGAGAAAACGTCTCTACTGTTTGTCTCAAACTACTTTCACTCAGTCTCAAGCATAAGCACCGCAAAAAGTTTTTTTTAAAATTTTACCTACATACGACATTCATTTTTTGAAGTCTAGGAATAGTTTCTTCAATTATGAGCAGAGTTTTTGGAACATTGTTTATAGTTCATTTGTCCTTGTTGTTGTTTTGACCGTGTTTTGTTTGTTAAAAGCTGGTGATTTCTATACAGGGTGTTCCAAAAAATTGCCATTTGGACATTTTTTGGCGAAAATTTAAAAACATTTTCCAAAATGACTCATTAAGGATATTTTTATGCGAGAAATCGATTGCGCGCATCGAAATACCTTCCTTCTATACTATGAAATATCTAATGTTAATATTTTCAAGTAGGAATTCTTACCGAAAATAACTGAAAAAGTACGAATTTCATGACCTGGGAGGCGTCTTCACGGGTTTTCGATGCGCGAAATCGATTTCTCGCATAAAAATACCCCTAATGAGTAATTTTGGAGAAAAATTTTTTTGTACAATTTTTGCCAACAAATGACGGTTTTTTTGAACACCCTGTAATACATTCCCACACTTGTTTATCTATGACTATCCATCTTTCCATTAAATTTTACATTGTTTATAACCTTGTTTTTGTCGTGTGTTATAGACTTTTCTGCATTGAGAAATCGATCTCACAATTATTTACGTAAACTCGCGTTTTTACTTGTTGATATTTCGTGCTGCTGCTCATAGAATACGATTTGATTAGAACTTTTTTTTATTTTGACATAATGAGTTTAAAAATTTTAGTTTTATTTGAAAATGTCTGTTAATTTCTCTAATTCCGGGTCTATGGTGCTCAATGGTAGTAACCATGTTCTTGATTCGATGTATAATGAACATACGGCTATGACTATTTACGGGACTCTTCCACGCCGAAAACTACAGTACAACAAAAATTTTATCAACAGTAATACAAATGTGTTAACAAACCCTACGATTTCCCAATGTTTCTCCATGTCATCTCACCAGATTTCTGCACCATCATATTCTTTTATAAATGAATTTAACCAGTATTCGAATCCTGTACCTTATTCTGCTATACACAAGCACAACTTCTCGAGACGTAAAGGTGGTAAGCGTCGCTTTAATGGGAAGCGGAACCTGTTGGCAAATTCTTCGGCGAGCTCAAGTTCTCGTTCCTCCATTGTAACATCGTCAAGTGGAATCTTTAGCACGAACTCCAATCAAAGTAGTGGTGTTATTTCTCCACCCTTAATAAGCTCCGAAAACACATCTTCTGCTGCTTCTTCTACGGATTATACGGAAACGATCTCTACTGACTATGAAAACATTTTATCGGATGAGCTAAATGAACTCAATTTCAACGGATATCAGAACTACGACGAAATTCCTTTTGATTCGAACCATTTTAATCATTCAGAAAGTCCACTAAACATAGCCGATGTTGAATATTCAAGCATGGAAACGCTCCAAAAATTTCCATCTGTGCCATTCGTGCCTGACTTTCGTGCGAATCCTGTTGTATATCGATGCTATCAAGAACAAAAGAAATTCTATAAGCAAATTTATGAACAACAATTTGCCGCATATGCTGCTGTCGCCAATGCCTATAAACAACGTATACAACAAAATCAAACAACTTCGAATTCTTTCCAACAGTCGCAAGAGCCTCAAGTGGACCAAAACTCTAGATTTTCTAACTCAAATCAAAGCTATTCGATAGATCCACCTAATAAGCAAATTCCTCACCAACATTTGGGACTGCCGCCTTTGCCACCTCCATTATTTTTTCCTATTGCTCCGTTTATGCTTCCACAAGATAGTTATACAGTTCCATATCAAGACAATTTTGAAGAGAACAATTCATGCTCAAAATCCGCCCAATCTCAGTCTGTAAATATTCAAAATTCGAATATTGCTTCAAGTCTTTCAAAAGAACAAATTCGTGATATTATGCTTGATAGGATGTTAAATCACAAAAGGTTTGTTGGACAAATTATGAATAAATTTTCACCGTAATCAATTTAGTTTGATTTGAAAAAATTAGATATTTATGATATTCATAACAGATATAACCAGTGACGTAACTAGGATTTGAAAATTCTGCATTTTTTTATTTGAAACATACATATTTGTATAGCCCATAAATGAGTTTGAGCTCAATTTTTTTACCTCATCGCGAAAATTTTTTGATTTTTTGGAAAATTGACTTTGTCGTTTTTAGTGTTTATTGATTCTACAGGCAAGGGGTAATGTCAAAAAAAATTTTCGACAAAAAATTGAGCTTAAACTCATTTACGGGCTATCCGGAGTTGTATGTCTCAAATATAAAAAATTTTCGAAATCCTAGTTACGTCACTTTCGATTTTTTTATACAAAATTCGCATATTTAACACGTTGAAAATCGGTTTAAAATGATCCGTTTCGAATCATCCTAGAGCCAAAAAGTTACATTTAACTTAAAATCCTCAAAAAAATTTCTTTTTTTTAGCCTAAGATGCTCACCACTAGTTGCTACTACTCCAGTTTGTCGTGTAACTACATCACCTATTCAAAGCGAAAACCCTTCTATGAATACTCCGAAGCGTAACGGTTAGTTTCATTTTAATTTTATCGCTTGAAATCGATGTTATTTTAAAAAACTTGATAAGTTTTATATTAGAATTTGATATATGTCTAGAACAGAATAGACCGGAAAGTGGACAGAATTTTTTGGAATTACTTTTTTCCAATCGTTATTATAACGACCAGCAATACGCGGACCCATATATATACAGCGACACTTGCAGATGCATCCCTGTGCTTCTAAACCTGCACTGGGACGTTGTTAGAATACCTTTGGAACACATGTTTTTTGACCTCTGCCCGGTCACTTAAAACGGTTTTTCTCGAGACCCTTAAAGTCTTTTCATCTAAAAGTATTCGATAGAGGAATACGTGGGGGGCACAATCGATTAGATTTTATGTAAAATCTGCCTTATTTGAATTTTCTACGACACTTTGAATTTTGGAGTACCTGCTCGGTTTTGTACCCTTGACTTCCTGATGGTGTATTTTCGTAAAAACTCTGTCAAATTCACTCCAGAACGACTCAAAACACTCCTATTCGTATTCCCCGTATAGAAAAACTATATTACAATCGAAATCGCTAACATCTGAAAAAATTTTCATTTTCAGCAAGATTTTTTTTAAACTCCCCCATACCCCCAAAACCTTGTAACACCATTCTCCAATTTATATAAAGGGCTGTCAAAGAATTTTGTATGTTGCAGTGGGCTAACCATCCGATCTTGCAAGTTAAGCAACGTTGGGGCGCTCGGGTTCAATCCCGCTTAGTGTCAAAATTCGAAAAACACATTTTTTTAATCAAAATTTTGATGTAATCCTCTAAAATCGACCTAGTAAAAATTTTTATATCATTATTTTTCTTCGAAACCTTTTAAAAATTCTATATTTTTACAATCTTTAATAAAGCATTGGCTTGGGAAAATTTTAAAAAGAGTCAAAATTCGGGTTCTAAAAATTCAAAACCTTATTCGAAGCTCAAAAATTCGATTTTACGTTGATTTTTTTATTTTTCTAACTTTTTCTGCTCCGATTTATGAATTCACACGGACTTCGAATGTGACCTTTTCATTGAGATTTTTATTTTATGTTCTTCCAGACACTTTTTCTTGGAGCATCTCTTTTTATTGCAAGCGCAAACTTTCTTAAATAGCTTTCTATCTCTTCGATTTCAATCAATTGGTGATTTTTTATGCGTCTGGAAAATTATCAGTCTAATAACCTTTTTTTTAGTTTTGAAAACATTTTTTTCTTACTAGTCTTATCACTTCAGGGCTTGTTGCCTTTTATAATCAGAAGGGTTTTCCTGCTGTCTATCATCAGAAGGGTTTACCTGCTGTCTATCTGTTATGCATTTGAACTGGAGACGTATTTTATTGACATTTTCATTTACATCTACTTTGAATGAGTTGGCGCCGATTTGGCAAGTTAAGAGACGTGGAGAGAATTCTTGTGGGCATAACTTCTTATAAACATTATTTTTATATGCCATCTTTTACAAAAATATACAGAATATTATGGAGAATATTTTTGGCAAAAAAACTACCTTGCTCCTTATATGGCTGTATATTTTTGTAAAAGATGGCATATAAAAAATGTTTTTATAAAAAGTTACGAGAATTCAGAATGCTCTCAACATTTCTTAATTCAGGGCTCGGAATAAAAAAAATGAAAATCAGAAAAAAATGTCAAAAAATCAGATTTTCAATAGATTATACTGCCCAAAATCAGGACATTTCTGATAAATTAGATTCTTTCTGAGCTCTGCCTTAACTTGCTAGATCGACGCCAACCCTAATTTTGAATAAAAGGCTTCAAACGTTTTGATTTTTTCTACTAAATTATTGGGCAGTATAACTTTTCGTACAATTGTTCTATACAATTATTTTTCGCACGGTACTTTTCGTACAATTATTTTTTATCAACGAAAAGTTCGTACGAAAAGTGTTTATATAAAAAATAACTGTACGAAAAGTCCATGCAAACCACAATTGTGCGAAAAGTTATACTGCCCAATTATTGATGAAATTGTATGAAAACCTTATTGGTACTTATTCGGAATGCTCCCGTGGGCCCATAGGGGGCATTCCGAATAAGTGCCACCTTATTTTAAATGAGGCAATTTTAAATGTGTTAAATAAAATTTAAAAAAGTTAAAATAAAATATTGACTTTTTACAAAAATGCCAAAAATTTGGGGTCTTATTTGTTATGACTACGAAAATATTTTATAAATATTAAATTTGTGTGTTGGTTAAACTTCATTTGATTTCTCTCTCGCTCTTAAAACCCGCGTATACACTACAACAAATTACGTCTTTCATGCCACTTTCTTCGTCATCATAGTGGATAAGAAATGCTGGAATTATGTATGTTATGACGGACCGAACGTCCTATCGTTGTAGCCGATAATCGATTGTCTTGACGGTAGGAATGCTAACCGTGCGTGTGTGTGTGTTCGTATGTCTTTCACTCGCACGGCCTTCACAAAAAAGACATTTGTTCTAAATTCTATACGAAGAACTGCATCTTAAAATACACATGGATATGTATGTTTTTTGCTCGGGTCAGAATGTAAGCAAAAAGTTTTCCTTAGTTTTTACAGTGACAGGCTGAGAAAATGACTCATTACGATTTCGATCAATAATAATCCCTCACACGATAATCATCTCTCTTTATTTCTAAATGGCTATTTTTTCTTGCCCATTGAGTGATTCTTTTTCTGACTAAAAAAGCATAGGCGTTTTCGCATTTGCTAATGTTTTAGCCGCTGGACATTCAATGAGCTTTAGCTTCGAGAGAACACACGCGGCATTTGAATGATGTCACTTTTGCTTGTGCCGAATCTTCACCGCATATATGACGTTTTGCTTTTTCTTTAACTCTATTCCGTTCTTTCACGCTTCTTGCTCTTTTCCATAATTGGACGGCATTCCGTTTTGCGAGCGTTTTTGCTTATATGTGCCACCACTGAAATGGGTTTAATAGTTGAAATATTTTATTCACGTGCATAGTATAGTGTCAGGTCTCTCAGATTTTAAAATTCGCATCAAAATCGAGTTCAAGTTGAACTTATAAAATGTCGAATTTTCAAAAAGTTCTAACACAATCCCCCTGCTTTATTTAATAAAGTTTTCGAAAGAACTTTTTGAAATTTGACATTTTATAGGTTTAACTTGAACTCGATTTTTATGCGAATTTTAAAATCTGAGAGCTCTGGTAGAGGTGCAACAAGTCTTGTCTCGATGTGTGCAAATAGGAAAAATTTTAGTTTTAGTAGATTTACAACAATCTTTATCACGAAGTTTCAGAATTTTGTTATTGGGAATTTGTCAGAACTTTTTGCGCACATGGACAAGACTTTTTGCATCCCATGTCAGCACTTCGTACATCCTTTGCCAGGACTTCTCCACCGACTCTATGTTTTAAATATAATACGTTTTTTTTAATAAATGCACAATTTTTTTAAACTTGTCTTCTTAAATAGGTTTGCTGAAAGAAGATTGTTCAAGGCCGTTTTTCGCGACTGTCTTTAAATCCCTTTAGTGTTATTGATTATAGACAAAAATTCTGACTTTCAGTTAAGATCTATTCTCTCTTTCTCTAAGTGTTTATCATCTAAAGTTATGAACATTTTGCTGCTATTTAGCGGTTGTTTTTGTTGTTTTCTCGAGTTTGTGTTTTTTCCCTCTTTATGTGATATTTTTAGACATTCTTATTTTTATATGTAACTGGTTGTGACGATCTTTCTATTTTTATAATCATTAAAAGAGATGGGTTTTGAATATTTTTTAACGAATCAAATATGGAAGCTACACAATAGATACTCATTAGGGGGTCATCCACGTGAAAAAATTTTCAACATTTTTTTTTGGAAATGATCTCTCTAAGGATAAAAACATGCGAGGAATCCGAATTTGATATTTTGAAGCGAAAAACACTACTTGTTCAGGGAAGGCCTGTGTATTGAAGCGAAAAGTTACAAAAATCTCATTTTTGCGACTTTTTGCTTCAATACACAGGTCTTCCTTGGATTAGAAAAGCGTTTTTTTGCTTCAAAATATCAAATTCGGATTTCCCGCATGTACCCTGGGGTCATTTCCAAAACAAAATTTTTTACCTAGATGGCTCTCCTCCTATTACGTAGTGCTTCCAAAATTTTTTTATTTAAATTTATTGATTTTTATCCCATTATTTTTTTAATCATTATAGGAAAAAATTTTCTATCAATTCATCTATGCATGAATTTCTATTAGTGAGATTTTCGGCTTTTTTTTCACTAGTGTGGGTGGTTAGTACAAAAACAGGTGGATAAATGGTTCTCATTGAGATCTGTGAATTCCGATTGGGTTTGCGTTGTCATTTTTATATGTATATTGTTTCTGTGTTAATTTAAAATACGCATAAATTTTTTTCTATTTTTTAATCTGTCTCGATTTCTATTAAGCTCTAGTTGTTTATGATATAGTCAAAAAAATTTTTTGGCTACCACGAAGCTCTTTATTGAATCAGGCAACGTGTACATTGAAACGAAGGACGGCACGGCATTATAAAATTCAAAAAAATACGCCATTTTAGCGGCTGATGACGTGGTCCTCTACCAAAAAAACGACCTTTTTTTTAGTCTTCTGACACCTAATTTTTATGGTCCACCTCATATGTTTAACGGGGCCCTCAATTTTGGGCCATGAGTGCGTGGTCCCTCCTTTAAATTGGCTCGTGCGTAGTGGGTCAGGGGAGAGGCTCCCCCCGACTACACAAAATTATCTCGTGTAGTCGAGGGTTTTGGCGTATTTTTTGAATTTTATATTGTCGTGTCTCTTTCGCTTCAATGTACACGTTGCCTGATTCAATAAAAGCTCTGTGGTAGTCCAAAAAAATTTTCTACTATAAACGTGTTTAACTTTTATTTACATCATCATTAAATGAATAACATTATAGGTAGTTTTCAACATCTGTCTCGCTTTTATCCTTTATATTTGAATTAAAAGCCGCTGCTTCTAATTCAGCAGTCGGCTTATAGTTGTGTTTGAAGCTGAATTCTTCGCGCAACTCCTTCAAACGGCACGGAAACCGACAACTATCTTCGACGTAATTCAGCGTCTTATCTTCTTATTCTTTAAGCGTTCAATGTGTAATCAGTATCGATACGAAGCGACGGTATCTTCATCGATTAAGAATAGTCTCAAGGTTGATCGCAACTCTCTCTTCCATACCTACTCTCATTTCAAAGAAGTGCATCCAAAACTCAAATATCGTGCAAAACGAAGAAAATTTTGCTTGTCACAACAAAATTCTCAAGCATTTCATCGAACTTATAATTATTTGACAAGTTCAACACCAACCAAAGTCAAACTTCAAATTTAGTCTCAACTAGGAAGATTTTTTTTAGTGGTAATTTATTTTCTGCCATTTGTCTCTCTCTCCATCAACTGCCTATTATTACATTCTACTTTTATTCCTTTAACTCTTAAACATGGCCGGAGGTTTTGACTCTGAAGCGCAATCTCCATTTAAATTAGAACTAGATAGTATTCAACCAAAGATTGCTTCACAACCATCTACCTCAAAAGATTCGATGGAGCTCTCCACGGATGACTTATCTTCAGAATGGCCGCAGTTTACCATTTTTAATGTTTTGACGCTGTCTGGCTATCCATTCCGAGCACTTACAAAAGCCGACTTGTTTCGAAGGAAAGCATTGTTTCGTCGACATAATGACGAGCCATTCTTAAGTTATCATTCATGTAATACGTCAATACTAGGAACAATGAAGCATCCGTTTTGGTCACAAGTCCACCATTTATATCCGCAAATGAACTTTGCTAGTACTTCATCTGTTTTTTCTTATGCAGGAGCTTTAAAAGTTTGCAATAGTAACTCAATGTCATCATCACAATTAACATTGAATATTGATGACTATCCAACTTCTTGTGCATCTCCTTTATCAACACTGTCTGTGAGTGAAAGTTTTCCATCATCCGACACAGCTTCTTGGTCAACTCGTGACGCTGAAGTTGAATCTATTGCTAACTCAGAAACCGATACAGATTCAGATGCTACATCGACGGCACCCATAGAATTGGTTAAAACGGAAATTGTTTGTAATGAACGTCATGAACAAAGAATTGATTCAGCATCTAGTTCTGAATATGGAAGTGAGCATCATTGGAATCGACGTCGTATAAAAAATTCCAAAAATAATCTAAGTACTTCTAGTCAAATTGATTTAACAGCACATACTGATTTAGAAGGTAAGGCAAAGTAGGGATGTAAAGAAATCGTATTTTTTGGAAAAACTTTCAAAAATTTTTTTCAAAATTTTTCAAGATTTTTGGCTTACCCTGTATTCAAAGTGAAGTCTCTTAAAAAGTTATAAATGTTTTTTTTTGTCGACACATATAGACTTTTATGTAGATTTCCATATATAAAATGAGAAAAAGAACATCGATTTCAAGCGCAACAAAAAAAACGTTTGACTTTTTGTTGTTTTAAATGAATATTTTAGGCGAAAGTGGTTATCATAGTGAATCGCCATCTCCTCCAGCTCCAGCTATACCCGTGCCTCAAGTGATTCCACCTTCACAAGTCGTACCAAATGGCTACTATAATCCGAATGAGATCTCACATATGGATGTAGTAAGTTTTTGCATAAAAATGAAGTTTTTTTGAATAAAAGCATTGCTTTTTTTAGCTTAGTGAACAAATCTATCATTTCCATACCGTTAATGCTCAAACTCAATTTACTCTTAACCATAAATTAGAGCTTCGTGATATGCTTTACTACGCAATTACGCCGATTTTTCCGAGTAAGTACTTACAGGGTGAGCCAAAAAAACCATACTTTTGCGTTTTTGGCGAAAAATTTTCAAAATTTTTTTCAAAAATCGCATGAAAATACCCCTTATAGGTGATTTTTGAAAAAACTTTTTGAAAATTGTTCACCAAAAAATGTAAAAGTACGTTTTTTTGGCTCACCCTTTGGAATAACGATGTATTTATATTCACCAAAAACCAAATTTTTCATTTTTCAAAAAAATTTTGCCCTATTTTTTCCTTGATTCAAATTTTGAAATTCAGCGGTTCCCCTACTAACGTTTTTGAAAAAACTCAAAGTCTAAAATATAATATTTACAAGCAAAATAGTGTTATATATATTTCTACGCTTAGTTGTGCTCATGATCTCATATACATTTACATTTTTTGTAGATAATTCTTTTTGAATGTTTATATAGGCTCTAGAATGTTTTAGGCTTTAGGACGTCACGAAAAAATTTTCTGGAAATGACTCCTCTAGGAGTAAAAACGTGCGGGGGAATCCGAATTTGACTTTTTCGAAGCGAAAAAACACTCCCTGATTCAGAAAAGGCCTGTGTATTAAAGCGAAAGCCGACAAATCGCATTTTTATGACTTTTCGCTTCAATACACAGGCCTTTCCTGAATCAGAGAAGCATTTTTTCTTCGTTTTTTCTTAGCATTTCTTCGTAAATGTCAAATTCGGATTTTCCGCATGTTTTTTTACCCGGTGTCATTTTCAGAAAAAATTTCGAAAATTTTTTCTCGTGCCCCCCCCCTTATTGTGTAGTAGCTCGAAAATTTTCGGCAATTAGTGTTGAATTAGCGTTGATTTCCGACAATTAGCATTTTTTTAGCGCGGACCTTGAGAAATGCCCTAGAGCCAATGGAGGACCAAGAGAAAAAATCGAATTTTTAAAATTTTTTCCAAATCATCTGAATTTTTGATACCCAGGGGTTTTTCGATATGTGAAACTCGAATCTGAAGGAATTTTTTGATTTTGACCATCGGAAAGTGGAGAAAATCGTCCCGTTGTGGAAAGCCCACTTTTTTCTTTGTGTGATGTCCGTTGTGAAATGTCCTAAAGCCATGTTTTACAACAAACTTTTACAAAGCATAATTTAAGCAAATTTAATCGATTTAAAAAACCCCAACATGGATTATTTAAAAAAAATTGCATTGCATTGTAAAATTTTAGTCATAAAAGTCACTTTTTTGTTGTAATATTTTCATTGTAAAACACTCTAGAGCTGTTATAATCGAAATTTGTTTTTGGCTACGACGGAACTTTGTATTGAATCAGGCAACGTGTACATTGACACGAAAAGAAACGTGGATCCTTATATAGCTTTTTTTATGCATCCCTGCGTGGTCGTATGGCAAGAAAAGTACTAACTAATCTTAATCTTCCCGCCATAGGATCACGCAAGAATGTATCAAAAAAGCTATATAAGGATCCATTTTTCGTTTCAATGTACATGTTGTCTGATTCAATAAAAAGTTCCGTGGTAGCCAAAAAAATTTCGTCTATATAGTTCTAATAAATATATAAATATACATATATTGATATTGAAAGTATAAATAAAATGTGTAAATACACTAGAATATTTTTGAAAATTTTCTCTAACGCACCAATGACTAGCTCTTTTAGTTTTAAAAATTCTTATAAATCTCTATTTGCCGAAAAAATTGCAACTGAGAAACGAAAAGCAGTCGAAGCTCTGAGTATCTGATGGTCTACAAAAAACAGTTTTGGTTTCTAGAGAGTCAAGTCGGGTCGAATGGATTTATGGTTACGAGGAAGCCAGGAGAGATTAAATAAAGTGTGAAGAATTAATTTGAGAAATATTGTGATAGATTGATTCTACATAAAATTAATGATTTTGTGAACTTTTGTTACAAGCTCTTTTTAAATACTGATGACATGTAAACATCCGCATATGATCTGCTTTGGACTAAAAACATGAATATCTAATAGTTTTTAGTCATCATTGGGCTTCAAAGCGTTATTTTTATTACATTTTCGGTCTCAGCAGAGGTTACGTGCTCCTCCATAGTCTATGCTACTTTAGCTTAAATGTCTATTCAGTTTTTCATAGTGTTATTTTCGGATTTTATCACCTCTTTATTTTATCCTAAACTATTACTAGGGATTAATTTTAACGTATTTCTTAACAAAATCTTTAATAAGTCCTAAAGTCTTATAAAAATTATAGTTGAGAGTTTTGGGCAGATACAAAAAACAAACAATTAGATACACGGGAAACACACAACATCTTTCACAATTGAACGAAGATTGACTTTGCATAAAAATAGAAAATTTGTAATCGTTTTCTTGCCAAATTTTATCAAATAAGAAAACGAGTCGATTCTATTGAAACAAACAACAAATCTCTATCTATCACCTAATAAGAATATGCAACCGCTGCATACATCC